>AYEL01067285.1:0-19684 GCA_000484575.1 Olivierus martensii
CTACATTGAGTGCGTTAGACGTGTCCCACACGCATTCAATGTAGGGGAATTGAATGCGTGTGGGACACAAATATGTACGCATGTGTCCCTACACGCATTCATATTGAATGCGTGTAGGGACGCATTCACGGTATGAATGCGTCCCTACATTCATACCGTGTAATGTAGGTACATTACACGGTAAGTGTAATGTACCTACATTAGGCAGTACGGTATGTGGATTGGAAACTGTAGCCGATCATGATTTCCGGTTTCCAGCGCCTAGTTGAAAGTGACAAACATTTTGGCCGGAGCTGTACCATGCTCAGAGAGATTGCTCAAAAGTGCTTCCACCAGCATCACACCTAATGCAGGCTATATTTTTGTGTTTGTTTTGTGGTCTTAGTGATATAGTGTTCCGCAAATTTTCTTTACAATCAAAAGTGTTCCGTGACTTTGAAAAGGTTAAGAACCACTGTTTGAAAGAGTTGCGTCAGTCATTGTCCCAAGCAAAAATCACCAGCTTTTTTAAAAAAATAATTTTATCATGCACCTACTTATTAAACAGTAACAAAAATCCTTTCAATTAACATTTGTTTCATTTTCCCTTTTAATTACAACAATATTAAGATTTGTTTAAATTATACATACTGTACTTTCTTAATTTGAACGATACCTAACACATTTTTAACATAGAATGTTAACTTTGCTGAACGCGATTTTGATCGTACGCGCAATGTATTAATGACGTAACCCCCGCGTTCGGGAAGTGTTATTGTAATTTGGATATTTCATTACATGCTTACATGCATTACAGTAAACCCTTACAGTAAAAAATAAAAGTAATTATTTTGCAAATAGCTTTTCTGCTCAAAAATATCTACAGTCAATAGGGCGAACTTTGGACCAGCGGTGGTAACTTTGGATCACCCTGTAAATATGCATTATTTCTTTGTTTGTACTTTTTACAAATTAGATATAGCCTCGCTGTGTTTGGCTATTCAAAACAGTTCCTCTTCTGAAACAACGATAGAACTTCTTTGGAGATGACGACACCATGACGAAAAGCAATGAATGATGGGTAAATATTTAAAAATGCATTATTTTCGTATTTTTTATACTGTTGATTTTTAATCATTAACACATAGATTTTAATATTTTAGGTATTTCACACTGCATGTCAGTTTCTGTTTTGATAACGATATCACTGAATTATTTGCATTACCGTGAAGGACTATTTCCTATGTTGGAGTGATAAAGATGTAAATAATATCTACAGCTTCTACAGTGCTACATTCTTAACCTGTCGTAGACTATAGGTTCTATTTATTATTGATTATGGCTATGTATTAGCCAAAACTACTTCTGTTAAATTAAAAGCGTACTGTTTTATTGCTGAAAATGCTAGTTTTTTCTTATGTCTAAACAGTAATGATAAAGATTCACTATTAAATTACAAGAGCGATTCAATAAGTAAGTTACAAATCATGATTGAAAAGAAATGAATGGAGATAATGACATACAAACAACATTTATTTTTCAACATAATCTCCATACAAATTTAAGCACTTGTCCCACCGTTTAACAAGTCCCTGGAAACCTGTGGCATAAAATTCTTTTGGTTGCTGTTGGAACCACGCGCGCACTGCTCTTTCAACTGCTTCATCGTCAGGAAAGCATTCTCCTGAAAGATGATGTTTCAAAGGGCCAAATTAAGTGGAAATCGCTCGGGGCGAGGTTCGGGCTATAAGGTGGATGTTGGAGGACCTCCCACTTCACGTTTCTGGCTAGGTTTATTGCTGAAAATGCTAGTTTAATGCTAGTCTCCACCGGCCGACTGGCTTTATGTTCGTCTTCGATACTTGTCCGCCCTTCCGAGAACTTCTGCACCCAATTATGGATTGCCTGACGTGACAGGCAATGTTCACCATACATGGGCAGCATTTCCTTGTGGAGATATCCTTTGCTTCCATATGTTTTGCCCACAAAAAACGCACAACGGCACGCTGTTCTAGTGTGGTACATGTACTCAGGGGCGCCGCCATCTTGTACAGTCATGTGCAGAACGATCATTGTGCGTCACAATAAAACTAGATAGTGCTGCTATCTAGCGGTGACAGTTTCCCGCACTTAATTAAAAAATGAAATTCGCAACTTCGATTTGTAACTTCAGGGCTTGACAAATTTCAAAAAATTGAGTAGACAATTGGCTACCACTGCAAATTTCAAGTCCAAAGTTCGCTCTATTGACCGTACCGTCTAAATTAGAAGTATTACTGTTCCATTTGATTTGGACAAAATTTCTAATATTATAAATATTTTTAAATGTTAACTTAAAGCATTAAATCTTACTTTTATGAAAAATATCCACATACTTCTCCAACAACTCATTTTAGTTAATCGCCAACGAAATTCGCACAGTAGAACTGCAAGTAATACAATCAACAATAACAATTAAGTTATCAATAATGCAAGAGTATTGTCAAGTTTATAATAATAATGCACCTTCTTATAGAGGAAAATTTCCCTAAAAAAGAAAAAAAATTGCAATTCTGAATTTTTATAACAACATAATTCTGCATTTGTAACATTTTCTATGATATGAACAGTAATAGTCGTTAGCCAAATATTGTGTTTCTTGAATTATATATCATTAATAGTCAAACGTAGTTGGCTGATTCCCTTTTTTTGATGAACTACTGTACCGATTTCTATAAATAGGATATTTTTAGAAAGGTCTAATTTTTGGTTGTGTCCCTTTTTTTTGTTGAACTGCTGTACCGATTTCTATAAATAGGATATTTTTAGAAAGGTCTAACTTTTGGTTGTCTGCGACATCCAAAATTATTTGTTGTTATTAATAATTTAAAAAATATAAAATAAAAATTACATTGAAATTGTAGTTCCTCTAAAAAAACAGAATTCGGCAGATGGCGTGTTAACGCAATAATGGATGCCATTTTACGATTCCCACTCGTATTCCCTACACGAGTTCAAGGTATTTTTAGTCGTTATATACAGTATTATAATATTAAATCACAAGATTATATTTCCGCTCATTTATATGAGCGGGTAATTTCTAGATATTATTATTTATATAAATTAGAGTTGGATGAGTATCATATCAAAGATGACAATAGCAAAATATAATCGAATATTGGTTTCAATCTTTACCATTTTCGATATAAAATTTCGGCAAGATTCTGCTTTTCACAGAATCCGAGATTTTTGCATAATATTTATAGTCATATTACTGGTAGTAAATCGGCATATAAATCAATCGCGAAAACGTAACCAATAAGTAGCTACATGAAAAAGTATTTATCACAACGAAGTATTGATACCTGTGCGCGACGCCATCTTGAAAGGAACAGTGCCTTGGTCGACACTTTCATGATGTAAAATTACACGAATTCGTGTTATAGCATAACGATTTTGTTATATGAATTCGTGTTATTGGAGAGCACGTTATACGGGAGTTTACTGTAATACATTTTGATGGTGTCGCGCAAGAATTATATTCAAATTCCTTGGCAAGAACACTTTCAAGATGATATAATTATACATCTTGATGCAAATATACATTATATCTAAATTGCATAAGTAACTTATGGATTTCAGCATAAAATCATAACCCATATAATCGTAAGAATAATTCCTGGCGTATTTTTGGCTTTTAAAACAAGGTGTATAACCATAGCAGGGTTTGTCCTTACGATGATGGTCACGTGAAATTTTATTTTTTCAATATGTCAGCGGTACATGGTTCGTTTACCAATTTTGAGGTAAATTTTTCCAAATATCTTCTAATCGGTGCCGCTTTCGTCCATGATTCTATCATAATTTTTGACCAATTTATGAGATCTATCGAATGATATCACATTTGGCAATTCCGTGAAAAGCAGAATTCAGCTGAAATGTCTAATCTATATACAGTACTTATAAAATACAGATTATGTATGTATGTATGTATGTTACTTTTTTATTTAAAATCTAGACCTTTTGTACTATGCCAGTAGTATCAAACTCAAATTGCAAGCGGGCAGAATGGGCAGTTCGAAATGAAACAAAGGGCCGAATATTTTTAAACAAAAATACAGTGAAAGGAAAATATTTTACTGATACAATAGTTACTGATAGCACAGCGTAGGTTGAGTACAGTATTCTTTAAAACTTTAGATTATTATTTTATTAACATTAAATTGTAATAATTTTCTGACTTATATATATTTAAATAAATAGCTAAAATATCTTGGGATCCATACAAAATTGCTTGGCGGGCTGGGTGCGGCACGCGGGCTGCGAGTTTGAGATCACTGTAATATGCATGAAAGGATAAAGCAGGTGCTTCACTTTTTATTGCAAAGCGGATGTTTAATATACGTTTGTTTGTTGTATAATAAAAGCTATTTCTGTATATTTAATACAAGTGTTTTCATAGAGGAACAAATTTTGAATATTTAATCATTTAATTTTTTAAAGGAAATATAAACAAACAATAACAAGAGAAAATGATATTAAATTTGGAGTATTGTTTATTGTATGATTTTATATATGATATATTGCATGTTAATAATTATTTTTCAATAATTATTTTAATCAAATTGCAAGCGGGCAGAATGGGCAGTTCGAAATGAAACAAAGGGCCGAATATTTTTAAACAAAAAATGTCTAATTTTCATTATATTGCTTTCCTTCAAGTAGAATAAAAATAAAATATATATTGATTTCATTATAAAATGTCCAATTTTCATTATATTGCTTTCCTTCAAGTAGAATAAAAATAAAATATATATTGATTTCATTAATTTGAAAAAATTGTGTAAATCGAATAACATTAGCGAATAATTTATTTGTTCCTATAATATTATTTTATGCCGATTGGCGAAAAATATTAACGACTATGATTCATACGGAAAATAAGCGTGAAATATTTTGTATAAAATAAATACAAATTTTATAAAACTTATTATTCAAATGCATATAATTATGATGTTCTCCTCTAGAACATTCCTCGTTGTAGGAAAATCTTCGATAGTCCTTTTCTCAGGAATTCTACTTCTAATGAAAACAAAAATGAAAGACTATAGGTGGGAGCTCAAGAAACAAGTACAGTGGTGCCTCGCAATTCGACATTTCAGTTTCACGGGTTTGCGCATGCGCGTGCATGGAATTGTGTGATGTCATTTGCTATTTTTCAGTTCTTTTTGGGCTACTTTAGTATTTGCCTGTGTTTTTGTGTTAATTTTTAATTCTACATTTTTCAGAAAGTAAAAAATTTGTAATTATTATTATTTTTTTGAGTGAAATAATTTCGAATAGAAGAACACTTGATTAAGCAAAGACACGAAGAAAAATTGCAGATAAAGTGCAGAAAAAGGTAGAACAATTAAAATTTAACCCAAATATGGCGCTCCTAGGACAACTGTGGCAACGTTTTGCAACAGAGACAGAAGATTATGAGTGCTTGGGTGCCTGCTGGAAGACTTCATTCCAACATCCAAGGGCTAATAAAGATCGCGGATGTCTGCTGGAAGACTTCATTCCAACAGTAACGTTTTGCAACACGGAAGATTATGGGTGCAAGCGTGTCTGCTGGAAGACTTCATTCCAACATTGGGCTAATAAATTGTGTGTTGTGTATAAAATAGTGTATTTTGTAATTTGGATTATGGGTGCTAGCATGTCTGCTGGAAGACTTCATTCCAACATCCAAGGGTTCTAGGGTGTCTGCTGGAAGACTTCATTCCAACATCCAAGGGCTAATAAAGTGTGTTGTGTATAAAATAGTTTATTTTGTAATTTAGTGTGTTATACAATGGTGTCTGCTGGAAGACTTCATTCCAACATTCAAGGGCTAATAAATTGTGTTGTGTATAAAATAGTGTTTTTTGTAATTTAGTGTGTTATACAATAATAAAACACATGTAATAGTGTTTTTTGTAATTTGGATTATGGGTGCTAGCATGTCTGCTGGAAGACTTCATTCCAACATCCAAGGGTTCTAGGGTGTCTGCTGGAAGACTTCATTCCAACATCCAAGGGCTAATAAAGTGTGTTGTGTATAAAATAGTTTATTTTGTAATTTAGTGTGTTATACAATGGTGTCTGCTGGAAGACTTCATTCCAACATTCAAGGGCTAATAAATTGTGTTGTGTATAAAATAGTGTTTTTTGTAATTTAGTGTGTTATACAATAATAAAACACATGTAATATTCTATATAAAATAGTGTATTTTGTAATTTAGTGTGTTATATAATAATAAAACACACATAATAATGTATTTTGCAGAAGATTATGGGTGCTAGCGTGTCTGCTGGAGTAACGTTTTGCAACACGGAAGATTATGGGTGCAAGCGTGTCTGCTGGAAGACTTCATTCCAACATTGGGCTAATAAATTGTGTGTTGTGTATAAAATAGTGTATTTTGTAATTTGGATTATGGGTGCTAGCATGTCTGCTGGAAGACTTCATTCCAACATCCAAGGGTTCTAGGGTGTCTGCTGGAAGACTTCATTCCAACATCCAAGGGCTAATAAAGTGTGTTGTGTATAAAATAGTTTATTTTGTAATTTAGTGTGTTATACAATGGTGTCTGCTGGAAGACTTCATTCCAACATTCAAGGGCTAATAAATTGTGTTGTGTATAAAATAGTGTTTTTTGTAATTTAGTGTGTTATACAATAATAAAACACATGTAATATTCTTGTGTTTTTTGTAATTTGGTTTATTATACAATAGCAAACCATATATAATAAAGTAAATAATATAGTGTATCTCTCTCACCTCAGGTGTTAGGAGAGTGGGATGGGGACCGGTAACGAATTAATCTATTTTCCATAGTCTTAATATGGAAAATATTGTCCAGCAATTCGACAGTTTCTCAATTCGACATTACTTCGGCGACGGATTACTGACGAATTGCGACGCACCACTGTACAGATTAATTCCCAAAGACCTCCGACTTGGATTCTATTGTTCAAACTCAGACGGATAGTATCGCAAGACTCTTCAACATAAATCTATTGGTTTCTTGTTTACAAAAAGAATTTATCTTTCAGAATGATTGCCTGGATCTTTAAACGATAAACTCTCTCTCTCAAATAAACGAAGTTGTTTGTTATCGAATGTAGTCACTGTATCATTCTGTCATAATGTCTCATGACTCGTTCTGCTCACTCCACAGATCGCATGTAAGACAATACCAGTTCGTATCGTCGGCATGTCTTACAGTTAATTAGATTTTAAACCATATTTGTAGATATAGTTTAAATATATTAAAAATAATAATAATTTAGAGTACATACTACAATGTTCGTATTTTCTTTACCTATGCTATTTTGACAAAATTTATTTCATTATTGAGAAATTTAAGTTCCACATCTTCATATACGTTTATTATTGCATTTATAAAAATTTATTGATCAAAAATGTTTTAAGAATATTAGAAATGACAAGCTTTCTTTTTAATATTTCTTCTACTATAATTTGTGTGGTTTATAAATTTTCAAATTCTTTCTTTTGTAACCCAGTTTAATTGTTTTTAAAAGTTTAATAATATTTAAATGGTGTAATTTTTTATTTACTGAAAGCAGATTTAATAAGAAACGTAAGAAATCTAGTATTGGTTGTGTATCCCCAATCTGAAATTCCGAAATTCGCGACTTTGGAATACTTTAGAACAGCAGGCATCCGTTTGGGATAGAAATATAATCACTATTCTTGTTGTGAAATAGGTCAGAATAGTTCATTCTAATCGAGGTGCACTCGCATGATTCTGTAAACTGTCATACATTGTCAGTGCGAGATGTTTGTCGCTACTTCTTTTCTGTTGTGTTTTTTATCGGAGGCCTCATCATTGCCAGTTCCAAGGAAATGTTGAGAGGATCAATCATGAAATGGAGAACATGATGCAGAGTTGTATAGAAGATATCCACAAATCTAAGTAGTCATTGAATATGAATCTTCTTTTGCCATTGAAAATATAACAGACAAATGAAAACTTAATGCCAACAAGTCAGCTCTACAAGATTTTATAATCTGACTAGAATGATACTAATTGCTTTATGACAGAGGCAGGAAATTCACACCCATTATCTCACTGAAGAATATCAGCAGCAGAAAACTGCAAAATATTTTGAAACGTTTATTGGCAACTTCAGCATCAAGTTTTGAGCGTAACGGTCTCAAGTGCACATATTTTTTAGCATGATTGTGATGGCTCAATAACCATTTAGAGTCATCGTCTGTGCAAGACTGTAGATCAAACAAATACATTTGAACACATACATTCAAACCTGTAAATATTATTGGCTTAGAAACAATATGTTTTCTGTGCTGAGATTTTTCTTTTTTCCCACAGAACAGAATGAAATAAAAATTTATATGATACATTTTGGCATAGAGAACTTAATTTAATAGTATATATCATATAACTACGATCATCATGAACAGTTGATCTATCCTACTGTGAAACTTTATCAAAATATTGTTCATTACGTAAAATTTCAACTATCGGATCCAGGTGAGATTTCTTCCAAAAACAAGAATAAAGAAAACATGTGTGGAAATGTTATGCCATATGCCATTGTAGAACTGACTACCATGTACAAAGTCCGATTAGTTTGATTGCCAAAATTTAAACTACCACACAAATAAAAAGGAATAAAGGTCACGTAGAAGGATGCACAATAGTCTATTGGATGGTTGCAATCTTAAGGCTATTAAAGCCATCCTTTCCTTCTACCACTATTACTATTACTGTTATACATGGATTTCAAAGTTTTATCGAATTTTTTGGATTGAAATGGCAGGCTAGCTTATATATGAGAAAACAGAATAATAAATAAAAATAAAGCTAATTTGAATAATAAATTTTTATTAAAGAAAGAAGAAATAATAAACGAAAATTATATTAATAATAATGTACATCAATCTTCAACTCCTTATGTTTGAGTGCCTAAAATTAACGAAAGGAAAATTAATTAATTATCGATAAAATTTTGTTTCATAATATTTAAAATAGAATTGTTTACTTACACTTAAAAGTGCAGTTTTTCTTTTCCATGTACCATAAAATCCATGTCCAAAGCCATATCCATAGAAATTATTTCTTTTTCAATCGGAAGACGCTCCTGACATGTTTCAGTATGCGCTTTTTTCTGCATTTTCCCTTCTTTTCCTTTTTAGATATGGAAAAAATGATTTTTTCTTCCAAATCTCCATCCAATTGCTTCTTTCGAACTTCAAATTCTTCTTTGAAATCTTCCTTTAAATTGCAAGCATTATTCGTTTTTTTGCCCATTTCCTTAAATTTTTTATCGACTTTAGAATTTGGTATTGTGATATGATTACCAAAAATACAATCATCATTGACCGTATATGAAAATTCGTCATTTACAGACTCATCCAGGTTATCATCAAATAAATATTCTTCTCGATTATTCATTATATGCTTGTTATGATATAAAGATTTTTCATCATTTGAATCTCTAAAAGTCTGATTACCATGATATATATCCAAAGCATTACAATCAAAGTTTCTTTGTAAATTTACTCCACGAGAAGTGGATGGAGAAATTCCATCTTGTGAAATATTTGGATAATGCTGCATAGCTAATTTTCTTTCTAATTGAATTTTCTTTTCTATAGCATGCATTTCTCTCTCCATTTTTCTTTTTCTGATGGAGCGCTTAATACTTCTGAAAAGCCGAATTGCTCCATTTGCGTGTTTGTGTTCACCTCTAATTGCAGGAAGGATTTTCTTCTCTAGATATTTTCTGGACTTCCTCTTCAGCTTTATCTTTTTTGGGAAGATAGTTACGGAAACAGGCTTTGGATGTTTCTTTTTTTTCTGAAAGAAGCCCTTAAATTTCCTTTTCAATTGCTTTCTTTTCAGTTTGGCTTCTCTTTTTTCTTTGAGCTTTACTTCACGAACACTTTTTTCCAAATTTCTATTCAGTTGTTTCATTCTCTCGTTAAACTGTTCCCTTATTTCTTCCTGTCATTAAGGAAAAAATAATGTCATGTTATAAAATCAGCATCATATCAGTTTATATTATAATAATTATACTTGTTTCATAATAATAAATTAACATCATGAATCAATTTCCGATAAGTTTCATAAAATAAAGCGATAAAGAATATTTGTCATAACAAAAATGCAAAATAACGCATAAATATTCAGTATAACGTTGCTATTTTAATAATGGAAAATCAGTTTGGTTATTAATAAACCAATCTGATTTTCAATTATAAAAATAGCAATCGTTAAATTGAAAATTTATGCATCATTTTTTATTTGGTTAAAAACTGCAGCTAATAATCATTAAATTGTATCTTATTACTATATTAATCATAATAAATATTCTTTGCTTTAACTGTTTTAGTATTTTCATCTTTCAATAAAATAATCAGCAGATTTGTGATAATGTATATTATTAAATTTGAATCTGTTTAGCAGCAGAAAATTAAATTTAACTTAAAATAATTTTGATGTAATGAGAAGACAGCAACATTAGAAAATGAAGATTGTACTTTTACAAGTTATCTGATTAAAATCCATGCAAATTTTTTTAATGCCTTCTAGAACAACTTTCTAATCTTTTCATTAACAACTAAATTCTGATAAATTTTTTTTCAATTTTCAGAGCGTTGATAATAATGTATTCTGAATATTTAGCAATGGAATATATGGATATGATCACAAAAGCTGAATACGGTCAACCACTGATTTTCTAACACAATTACCTCGAGATTGTTGCTGTATTATAGAATACGTTTAATAATAAAATTCATTCTGCATATCAATAAGCTAATCAGATTTTCTTTTTAATATCTGATTGTGTGAAGATAATCAGTATGAATAAAAATTATACATTTTCCTAGAAATTAATATATTAAGTAGATATTTTATTGAAAACAATATTATAGCTACTTTTTTAATTAACCCTTTTAAATAATATCATCATTTATATGCAACAGAGTCTTTTAAAGTTATAGAATGCTTCCTGCATTAGAAACAGTTCAACACTTTAAATATTAGTGAATGTATATCTATAGTTTGAATATAAAGATACAACATTCTAAAATTTGAATGCTCGCCAATGTTATGAATTTTTATAAATTTTGAGATGTCCTGCTAAATACCACATAGAAAAGCGATTATAAATAAACGCAAAAGATATATTTATTTCAAATTATTTCAGTAATCTATAGTGCACATATTTTAATTTATAAAATTATTAAACTAGGCTTTTTTATGATAAGAAATGATTGTCTAAAATTCAAATAATATGTGATATTTATTTCTTCTGATATTATGTAAGGCACATACATCTTAATCAAAGTTTTATCTTAATAGAAAGAACTTTTCTTTATTAGAATATATGTAATTTTCAAAGTATTTGATTCTGATATTCGATTTTATTTAATTCATATCAAATTCTATCCTTACTCTTGACTGAGGTTATTATTTATATTTTACAATGTCACTATTTATATAAAACTAATATCTGTAAAATGTCTTTGTACTATTTTAATCATAATATTGATATTCATTGGTTTAATAATGAATGTTTATCTTTCAATAAAATAATCAAAAGATTTTGTTACTAGAATCAGTATGAAATTTTTTTTCAAAACAAACACTTTTTTGGATTATTCTGAATTTATTTACAGTGTATTTTGAATCCTAATAAAAAATATGCATCATGAATTTACATTTTAATATTTTTCTTGTAGTGTATGATGCAACCGTGCAGATAGAAGTGTGCTGATAAGTTATTAATTATTTTAATAAAATTATTAATAATCAAAAAATTTTTAATTTTTTAATAATGAAATGAAAATTTTATAAAATATTTAAGTTGAATATATTTCATAAGAGAGAAAAATGCTCAAATACCTCTTTCATTTCGCAAGCTTCGTCAATCATTTGGGCCAGTTCCTTCTTTGAGATGTTATACTAAAAATATAAATATATATTTTAATAATATAATTTAATTTAAGTACTAGATAAACCCTACCGCTAACTGCAAAATTCTCTATTCGATATATACACGGTGTCTACAAATTATTTGAGCGGTTTCAAGATTTCACTGTAGGTATATTATTTGACATATGATCACAAAACTTTGCAATTACATATAAAAACTAACAAAAGCTTTTTCTGGCAGATTGTAGGTGTTCAATATGTCATGTCAGTGATTCTGCAAGCATCAACTCTGTAATCAAGTTCATCACATACACGATTTAGCATGTCACTATCAATTTGATCAAAAGCATTGATGATGAGAGCCAGTATATCGGGTAGATAGGCCGATAAAGGAGGCACAATACCTAGTTTTTCACATAATCCTATACAGAATAATCGTAGGGGGTTAAATAGGACAACCATACAGTTGGTGATCCTCATTTTCGTACGAACGATCCTAATTCTGACGTTCAAGAATTCACGAACATCACAATGGAAATGGTGTAGAGTACCATCTTATTGTTAAATGAAGTCCACAATGTTTTACTCCAGTTGCTGCATGAGTCAGTTTTCAAGCATGTTCAGATACACGTGCCTTGGATATGCTTGAAAAGGAAGCTCATGCAATCATGTCCATAAAATTAGACCAAACAAAACATTGGGAGATGTTTTTCTTGTAATATCAAACTCGATCGTCATATCTCTAATATTGCAGCAATAAAAAAATCACAAAACCACTCCAATCATTTGTAGATACCCTGTATTATTTATAAATACAATAATTTTTTCCAAAATAAATAATTACATGACATAGACGCATAAAAAACATATTGCATAATGATGCCAATACTGTGTTAATTTAGTTTACTGATTTGAATCTTATATTTTGAATCTGTTGTAAATATGGCAACAATCAGTTGTATGACAAAATCCGTAGAATCAAACTAATTGCCAAGATAGGGTTTATACAACCGAAAAACAGGAGTGAAGAAGTTGCACTAATAATATTAAGAATAAATTATTTAATCTCAGTCATCGACATCTTTTGATAGGTAAAAATCTCTGCATTTATGTTCTTTGCTTACGAGAAAGCACGGTTTGTTTTACTGTTGAGTTTTTGTCATTTTAATTGTACTGTTTTATTTATTCATCTATTCTAGTTTTTAACTATTTCTGTCTAGCATATTTTACTTTTTATGAAATATAAATTTTAGAATTTTATTAATTGCCAAAGAAGAATTTTTCATCTAGCGAGTGCTTAAGCATTTTTTTTAACTGGTTTTTATATTAATTATTAAATGATGATTAATTATCTAGGAATATAATTATATTATAGTAGCTAGCCGACTGCTTAAGCATTTTTTTTAACTAGTTTTTATATTAATTATTAAATGATGATTAATTATCTAGGAATATAATTATATTATAGTAATAATTAGAAAATTTTAATTTGTTTTAAAGGAATGATATCAATTATAAAATTGCAACAGAAATCTAAAGGAAACTTACTTTTTTAGGATTGGCCATCATTACATATTTCTCGTAATCCGGATCGTCTTTATCTAACACAACTAAAAATAGTTTTTTTTAGAATATATTTATGATATATAAAATTAATGCAAAGAATCATAATGATGAAAGCATTTATATTTTGAATATCTTTTATATTAATTAATGTTACAGAAATAAAAACCTAAAGATAATTTTGTTGTAACATATACTATGATTTTACTTCTTTTATTCATGCAATTATTAAAAAATTGAAACAACAAAATATGATATAAATTGATACTTACTTTTACCGGAGATTTCAGCATCAGACTCAGTTGTAACTTTATCATATGCCAAGTCTTCATTAAATTCTGTGATATTTTTTTCACAGGTATAGTCATCGAAATTTATGTTTATATAAGTTCTGTCATATAAGTCATCATCATAAGAATCTGTAAGAGTTTAATCCAAAATTAAAAACAATCAATCTGGATTTTCAGGTTGAAATTTATTTTTAAATCTTTAGAATAATATTTAAAAAATTTTAAATATTTATAAATAATTATTTTTCACAGGAATATTCATTCAAATTAGTATTCATGTAATTTCGGTTATACATATAGTCTTCATAATAAGAATCTGTAAGAGTTTAACAAAATTAAAAACTATCACTCTGGCTTTTCAGGTTGAAATTTATTTTAAATGTTTAGCCTAGATATTGTAATTTTTATATATTTTAAAATATTTATAAAGAATTATCACAAAATTTATTTATAGTTTGGTAAATATTATTGTAACCATAAGATCAATTTTTAAACAACGGAACAGCAAAAAGTAATTCGCTTGAGACGAGACATATTGCTTTTATTTATTCAATATATTGTTTTTCTAGTGAATATTACAATTTATTGTTCAGTTATAAAGCGTAAATAAACTTAAAGAAGAATTTTTTATTTTTATTCTAAATCAATTATCAGTAGAATCGATTGTTTCTTTGTAATGTTTGACTGTTTATGACACTTTCAGTTATCCCAATCACGTAGAAAGATTAATTAATGCTTACTTTTTGATAATCACAAAATTTTTTATAAAATAAAATAATTCATTATTTGATTATTTCTTATTGCTGAATTCATATTTTTTAAGGAGAAACATGCCAACAAATGAAATATAATAACACAATATAGAGAATGCATACATATAAAATTCATTCAGATGAGACTTATATGTCTTATATTATATTTAATTATTTTGTATTCAAATGACATCATATCATTGTAACCAATGGTTGTTCTTTCAATAATGGAAATAAATTTATTCATAATATAGAAAATGAATTTCACAATGAAAATATGAAGTAGAAAAATTTACAGAACAGTGAAAATGGTCTCTTATAACAGTACATATAGTACTGTTATAAGAGATGAACTCATCAAGGAAGTGAAAAAGGAAATAAATCTTCTTCATAAATATACTTTACCTATTAATATTTTTCTTAAGTGTGTGTTTGGAAGTCTGATCTCTCAACAATTGCACCATATTCTAACAAACATTTTAGTGTTTAATATTCTTGAATATTTGATTAACATGCTAATAATTTTAAGACGGTAGAAAGTACTTTATATCAAACATTCATTATATACGTGTCATATTCGTTTGAAAATGGATAAAAGTTTTCAATCAAGATAAAGCTCTAGTATATTTAAATAATAAATTGAGTTATAGCTTTTTTTAATACATTAATTATTACTTTTTATTTTCAAACATTTTGTTAACTATATTTAATGTTTACATATTTTACATTTCTTAATATTATTAATTTATGTGCATATTATATTCCATAATTCGAAATTTTACTGTTTGAAACTAAATGATCAGTTAACTTAACTGATTGTAACATAAAAAAAAAATTAAACAGATAAATTGAAAAAGAAATATCTCGAACTATTCCTAGATAAAATAATTCTGAAAAGGTTAGGTTAAGTTAGTTATATTAAGCCGCCATATCCTCATGAGATATTCTGTATCTGGCAGTGCCCATTTATAGTGCCCATCACAGGCTGGCCAGCACCTATGATGGAGTCAATCGGATGGTTGAAAGATGGGGTTCAACGGGCCGGGCCAATCCTGAAAAACCGCAAATGTGGGATCCGGATTTGAACCTGGATCTTCCCGGTGGTAAGCCAAAGCTTTAACCATTCTGCCATCCGGCCGACAACTCCGAATAAGATACAATCATTGTTGTGTGATACTTTCTTTACATAATCAACATTCGAGTATACAGGAGTTTCAATTAAAATATTTGAGTTCGGTTTACGAATTCAGATAATAAAAGTTACGCTCATATATGTTTTAAATTTGTTTAAATGGAAATTGAAGATTTGAGGGGTTGAGTATAAATAAAAGTAATAAAATCAAACATATTTCTACATCTTAGATTAGATTGTCATAGTAAAATATGAATGTATTTCCACATTATATTCATTTTAATTTTTATTAAGAATGGCAAAATATTTTATCGAAATTCTTTGATTTCGTTTTTACTGCTTGTTCGATAACCATTGGAAAGAAAATTGTTTCTTTTTTAAGTACATTAGATTATTTGAAGAATTTTTCATTACATGTCCCGGGGATATTTGTCCCCGGGACATGTAATGATGTAAACATGCTAGGATATCATAAGTTGACTAGAACAATGATCAGATTAGTCAGTGCCTTCAAAGTAGGGATCAAAGGATGTGCTGGAGCCGCAAAAAATAAAACATTTTAATTTCAATTTTTATTTTTCTTGATAAAATGGATTGAAAAAAGTGTTTAAATATAATATTATAATATATGTTACCGGCAAAGTATGAAATGCAGGCATTCTATAGAATGCCTGGCGTTTTTACAGTACATCAGAAAATTTAGAATTCAGACTGAAAAAAACTTAAAATATTTTTAACGAAAGTTTGATTAATTGACCTCAACTGAGATACTGAACATTTTGTACAATCCTTTCTGTACGTGAATCAAATTCAAATATGCATGATTCATGCACGAATCATAGAAATAACTAAAGATAAGTTGATATATATTTGAATTTATGAAATGGTAATTGAACATTTCATGTGCTGCTTGTAAATAAAAGTAAAAAAACGTAAATTAAATACACATTTCACAGCCCTGATTTTCTGCTATATAAATTATGAACTTTATATCCGATAATTTCGTAGTAAATTTTATCGTCGGTTAGGAAATATTGTATTGAACATTAATATCAGAAGCCTCTTAGGAGAAAACGAGGAGCAAAAAATTTTATTTCGAATATTTTCAAATTATATTATCATTATTTAAATTATTTCAGGAAATTAATTAAAAAACAACAATCAATGAATTTTTAACATAAATAAAATTAATGATGCAAATAAACGCATAACTGATATTAATTAATTTATAATACTTACCTGGTCGTTTAACCTCCTCGATCGAAGTGGATGGAGGAACAACAACGAATGAAGTCGACGGGGGGACCTCATCTATTGAAAATAGTAAAGAATATCATAAAATAAATCATCAGCTATAAACATTGATATTCATTGATAAATATATTAAAATGTATTTATTGCAAATTGAGATTATTCTAAACTTACTTTACAGTTTTAAATAAATTGAAGAAGTTTTGTATTTGAGTATATTTAACATGTTATATCAATAAGTTATTTAACCAGTTATGCTAGCTTAAATATGGCTATTTTAATTAAAGTCAAAGTTCATGTTATAATGAAAACGTATCGCTTATGGCTAAATTTTACAAAAAATCCACGGTATCAAATAAAATTTCCATGTAAGAAATCGTTTTCAAATACAGGAGCGGGTTGATACTTCGAAAATTATTTTTTCAGATAGAAACCTGATTCATTTTATAAGAAATTAAATGCCTTACAACACAGTTAACTTGTAAACTATTTAGCGAAGCTACATAAAATGTTCCTATTGATTTATGAACAAATTCAGCTGTTTTATAGCATAAACATTTGAATTTCAGATGAACTCATCAAGGAAGTGAAAAAGGAAATAAATCTTCTTCATAAATATACTTTACCTATTAATATTTTTCTTAAGTGTGTGTTTGGAAGTCTGATCTCTCAACAATTGCACCATATTCTAACAAACATTTTAGTGTTTAATATTCTTGAATATTTGATTAACATGCTAATAATTTTAAGACGGTAGAAAGTACTTTATATCAAACATTCATTATATACGTGTCATATTCGTTTGAAAATGGATAAAAGTTTTCAATCAAGATAAAGCTCTAGTATATTTAAATAATAAATTGAGTTATAGCTTTTTTTAATACATTAATTATTACTTTTTATTTTCAAACATTTTGTTAACTATATTTAATGTTTACATATTTTACATTTCTTAATATTATTAATTTATGTGCATATTATATTCCATAATTCGAAATTTTACTGTTTGAAACTAAATGATCAGTTAACTTAACTGATTGTAACATAAAAAAAAAATTAAACAGATAAATTGAAAAAGAAATATCTCGAACTATTCCTAGATAAAATAATTCTGAAAAGGTTAGGTTAAGTTAGTTATATTAAGCCGCCATATCCTCATGAGATATTCTGTATCTGGCAGTGCCCATTTATAGTGCCCATCACAGGCTGGCCAGCACCTATGATGGAGTCAATCGGATGGTTGAAAGATGGGGTTCAACGGGCCGGGCCAATCCTGAAAAACCGCAAATGTGGGATCCGGATTTGAACCTGGATCTTCCCGGTGGTAAGCCAAAGCTTTAACCATTCTGCCATCCGGCCGACAACTCCGAATAAGATACAATCATTGTTGTGTGATACTTTCTTTACATAATCAACATTCGAGTATACAGGAGTTTCAATTAAAATATTTGAGTTCGGTTTACGAATTCAGATAATAAAAGTTACGCTCATATATGTTTTAAATTTGTTTAAATGGAAATTGAAGATTTGAGGGGTTGAGTATAAATAAAAGTAATAAAATCAAACATATTTCTACATCTTAGATTAGACTGTCATAGTAAAATATGAATGTATTTCCACATTATATTCATTTTAATTTTTATTAAGAATGGCAAAATATTTTATCGAAATTCTTTGATTTCGTTTTTACTGCTTGTTCGATAACCATTGGAAAGAAAATTGTTTCTTTTTTAAGTACATTAGATTATTTGAAGAATTTTTCATTACATGTCCCGGGGATATTTGTCCCTGGGACATGTAATGATGTAAACATGCTAGGATATCATAAGTTGACTAGAACAATGATCAGATTAGTCAGTGCCTTCAAAGTAGGGATCAAAGGATGTGCTGGAGCCGCAAAAAATAAAACATTTTAATTTCAATTTTTATTTTTCTTGATAAAATGGATTGAAAAAAGTGTTTAAATATAATATTATAATATATGTTACCGGCAAAGTATGAAATGCAGGCATTCTATAGAATGCCTGGCGTTTTTAGGCAAAGTATGAAACGATTAATATTATATATACTTTGCCTAGGCATTGTATATACTTTGCCTAGGCATTATATAGAATGACAAATGCTATTTAGGCAAAGTATAAAATACTCCCGCTCAGTGCCGGATCTAAGTAGATTGACCTGATTGCATCAATCTGGCCCCCCGTTGAGGCAAAATGAAATCATGAAAAAACTAATAAACGGAAAATAATCGTTTAGATTTACTATTATGGCTGGACTTTTATACCCCAACCTTCGAACATCTAATTTTTGTAGATCCGCGAAAAGAAAAAAAATTTATTTACATTTAGAAAAACTGAATGTAAATGAATCGATTTTATTTTATCTCTTCGAACATGTGGAAAAAATTTTCTGTTTAAATTAATTAACATTACTTTTGCAGAATTCAATGTATTCTTATTTAATATTATGAAAATATTTTCTGAGTACTCAAATAAATTAATGACGGGTAAATTTTTCTTAATTAGAATTAAGCATGCTTACTATATATCAGGGGTGGCCAACTTGTTTGTCATTAAGATCGACTTTATATGTTAACAATGAGTTCGCGATCTATCTTCGAAATTCTTCGTTTGATGGTCAGAGACTCACAAGGAGAGGGCGCGAGGGCCGGAAAACGGAATGAAACGAAATTTATTTCTGTAAGAGTTCTTGACTAGTACTAAAACACAGTAAAAAGCTAGAGGCCAATGGCTAGCCATTATGGAGAAAAATGACCTCGAA
>AYEL01067290.1:0-67755 GCA_000484575.1 Olivierus martensii
ATATATATATTTTATTTCTTTAATATCTATTTTATATTTGGACAGACTGGAAATCTTTAGATAAAGCAAAAGCTGCCAAAGTTAAACAAAAGATGAGGCAGATAGATGATTGATCTGTGTTGAATGAAAAATTGATGAATTTAGAAGACCCCTAAATGTTACTAAATAATATTTCCTTAAATGATACTATTTGGGTGGAAAGAATAAAAGAAATAGAAGAGAATCAAGTTAGCAAACTGATAAATGTTCTACCCCAGCACATAATTATTTAGTAATAGATATAAAAATTTATAACAAAGCAAATGTTTCAGAAAAAATAATTAATTTTAAATTCATTAAATTAAGTTAATTATTTTAAGATATTTAATATTTGAAAGTTAAAATTTTTTATTTATTAATCTTCATTCTTAAGTATGAAATACTTAATAATCCCATTTATTATATGTATATGATACATCAATATCTTCGGTTTAAAATAATAAATCTATTTTAATAGATTTTCAGAAATGAAGAAAATAAAAGTGTTGCAGTTTTCAACACACACAATACTGAAGTACCTGTGTATGATTTTGAAATAAAAATATGGATAACAGTATTTATGGATTTTTAACCTTGCCAGAACAATCCATCATCATTGAAGGTAATGTTATATTAAAAAAAGTATCAAAACGTACAAAACTTAAATCTTAATCTATCATATTACACACTAAAATGAAACTTTTTATTTTTAAATTTCTAATTATTATTATTTTTTAATTAATAATTATAAATTGTATTATTTTGTTTATAAATTACTGTATATGTTAATCTACATATATCTGGACTACATTAATAAAAAACTATGCACCAAAGATATCAAAATAAATTTACAGATAATCATAGAAAAAAGTAGACCTAATAACAGATTGCAAACATATATGGTGAGGGCCAGCAAAAGAACTCTACAGCTGTATCTAAAATTGCATCTGCATTAGAAAGTATTGCTGATAACCAAAAAGAAATAAACAGTTAATGCTTTGAAAAACTTGGAGATAGTTTCTTTACCTTATTACAATATATAAAGAAAGAGAAAGCATACTTATTTAAATTATATATAGTATTTATATATTTATTTCAGTAAATAAAAGCTTAGCACTATAAGCAGTAACAAAAAATCTTTATTTCAAGAGAAGAAATGTTTTCGATCTATTACAGATCCTCTTCAGCTTCTAAAGATTTTAAATTCGAAAATGTTTACACTTGCCGTTCTAGCGATTACATCACTACATACATAAAACATTTAAAAATTTTAACATAGTATCAAATTAAAAACAAACTATTAGTAAGATATACTTATTATAAACAAATGTGAGCATATTAGTAAAATAAAATAACAATAAATTTAAAAGTTCATAGTTTATGTATAATTCCATAACTCCAAGCAGTGGAGAACAATGTACTGAGTTGTTCATTTATAACATTCTTGTGTGTTCTCCTTTCTGTTATAACTAGCAATTCTTGTAAATATGCATGCTTGTTTTCAAAACCTGTTCTTACAATTCTTGCTTGTTTCCAATCTATATCTAATTTGTATTTGTAAAACCTCTTAGCCAGTGATGTTTATTGATCCTTTGGGATAGATTCCTCATTGTTACTCCAATATATCCCTCATGTTGTATTATAGTTTTATTATACATAGGAATTGTATATACTCCTGATAATTGCTGTTTTGGATAGGGCTTTTTATCATTCCTCAACACAGAAAACAAAGTTCTATTCCTTTTAGGTGCCAATGTAATCTCTGTTCTTTTTGCTACTTCTCTGAGGGGTTTATATGTAGCTATTTCATATGGCAATGATAAATATTTTTTTGTTCTTGTTGGTCCGACATCGATCTTCTGCTAGTTGATGCATTTGGTACTATATTACCTCTATTCTTGATTATTTCTTTATAAATCTTTTGGATAAAATTATCACCATATCCATTTTTCGGCCTTCTTTAAAGATGTATTCTTTCTCTGCCTTTCTTGTCTTATCTGTTGTGCAATGCGTTAAAAGTCTTCTAAAATATGCCCTAAAGGTCGCTCTTTTGTACTTTGGCAGGTCATTTAACCATTTCGGTATAATACTTGTTATGTACGTCTGTTTTCTATATACTGTAGTTTCATAGCTTGTATTTGCTACTTGTATCTGGACATCAAAGTAGTGTACAGTATAAGTACTTTTCTGGTCTAATAATATTTTTAATCCTAAGCTTTCTGAGGTTAACACTTTCATGAGCTCTTCTGTGCCATTTTGTTGTTTCCATATAACTAGCAGATCATCCACATATCTAAGATAAATTTTCAAATTCTGCTTGAATATATTGTTAATATTCTTTTTTCTACAGACCTGAGGACCAACTCTGCCATTATACCCACCAAGGGGCCTCCTATAGGAACTCCAGTTGTCTGCCAAAAGACTCTCATCAAAGATAATATAGGAGTTATAGGAGATTAAGGCTGCTATATCTCTTAATATATCTGGATACTGGTCTGAATGTGGCAGGTTTTCATAAAGAAATCTATAATTTTAGGCACGTAGACAAGAGCACAAGGGATGGATACAGCTTCTCAAAATCCATTACTATCATAGTTTCATTGTTCTGTGATGAAAGTGCCCGTAACTTTTGTATTAGTTGCTACGATGATTCTATAGTGTATTCATAATCAGATGGTTTCTGTATGCACCATTTTGCAATCCTCCTTTCTAAATTAATTAGGGGAGATCATGTTTTATCTATTATAGATCTACAGGATTTAGGTGTTTTGTGCGTATTAATAAATGCAAATAGTCTTGGACATGATGAATCTTTTATTGTGTTGGTCCTGAAGCATTCTGGAAAATTCTTCTTCTTAAATAGCCTCCCCAGTTTATTTGTGAGTATAACCGTCAGATCATTCTGGATTTCTATTGCTCCTGATTTTATTATGTATTGCCTTAGCATTGCAAAGTTGCGAATTTGAACGAATGCAATACGAATAACTACAAACTATTCCTAACGGTTAACGACTCTGCAAACCCAGAGTTCTGCCTGAGCTCAGGTCTTTTCTAAATTCTAATTTAAATCTAATTAACTACTAAACAATCTAACACAACGTTACGTCTAACGGACGAAACCCACTTAGAAATCGGAACTTATAACTTAAAGTGCCGATTAAGTGTTAGAGTAGAACAACAAAAAAACAACGATGTTAGAACTTATGCTAATAAATTGAATAAATTTCCAAACAAGTTAAATAATAATAAAACTCTAAATTTATTAGACTCAAAACACTTACAGAAGTGTTAGTAAATGCTTTATTGGAACTATAATAAAGCAACAAACAAGTGTTAAACAAAACTTGTTTAATCCAATTCAAATATCTCAACAATCAGTTATTCACAAAGAAAAAAGAACCTTAAATACTACTTAACTTCTAATACCTCCACGTCCGATACAAACTTCAAACAATAGTCGATCTCTACAAGAACTCCAAAGTCACTTAACCAATCTTACGTCAATGCAACACCTCTCGTTACCAAACAACACCTCAACAACGTGTCGGTTGCGTCGTCTTTTATACTCTCGAGTGACGAACACCGCCGCACTCGCTCATTTACATACTTATACGTAACAAGTTCAAAGTTATTAGTTTACAGAGTAATTCATTCATGTCATTATCTTTACAATTATTTTATATATCGAACAAAACACCGATATGGATCATTCTTATTTTCACATATCAGTTCAGTGGTAAATATTATGTAGATAAGACATCATTAACCGGGATAGCTCTTCCGGGTATGGGTTCCGATCCGATATCACGTGATTGCTAACGATGGAGGCGGAGGATGTGGGAAGTAAGTTAACTTTTAAACTAAAATATAATACGTTAAAATAATAGGAAAATAATGATAAATAATAGAGTGCATAATAAAATAAAAACATAGGAAAATAACGATAAATAAATAATAGAGTGCATAATAAAATAATGGAGAATGTGGAAGTAAGTTAACTTTTAAACTAAAATATAATACGTTAGCATATAAAAACGATAAATAATAGTGCATAATAAAATAAAAATAGGACAGGTCCAAGTTAACTTCATCACAGCATGTCCTTATACTTTTCTTCCTCTAATATAGCTAGTTTTTTCGACTTATCATCCCTAGTAATTACTAGTTTGTTCTCATTAAGCCACTCTAATGTCCTACTAACTAAGAGGATCTCTCTTTTAGATAACATTTTGTTAGACTCTTTCACTAGGATCTCTCATCTATCACTTTTCATCTTAATCTACAGTTGCATCAAGTCCTCTATGGTTGGAACATTTGTTAATATGTTCACATTTGTTTATAATAAGTATATCTTACTAACAGTTTGTTTTTAATTTGATACTATGTTAAAATTTTTAGACGTTTTATGTATGTAATGACAATCGCTAGAACAGCAAGTATAAACATTTTTCGAATTTAAAATCTTTAGAAGCTAAAGAGGATCTGTAATAGATTGAAAATGTTTCTTCTCTTGAAATAAAGATTTTTGTTACTGCTTATAGTGCTTGAGGTTAATATTTCTAGTATTAAAAGCAGAGTAAGAATCAATTAAAATAAATAAAAGCATTTTTCTGTAATATTCAGTATATATATTAATTTTTAATATTTATTTAGATATATATTAAAAAGCGTAACAATGAGTTATCAGTCATGTTAACAATGAGTTAGAACAAATAGTGACTATTGATGGAACTTAATGGAATGCTTCACCCTGGTCAATCACTAACAACTGTAGTGAATGACAGCGGAGATTGTTACCAAAGTTGGGTATCGCACTCTCCACCGATACCTCAATCACAGACATCATAATGACAGCTTTAAGGGCAACGATAGTATTCAGTATCGAGCACCCGGATTGAGATCACACCAGGGGTGAAGCATTCTGAGGGTGGCAAAATTCTTTTTATTTAAATCTTTCAGAGTAATGTTCGAATTCCTGATGATATCACAGCAACATCAGTGATGATGTACTGATGCATGATGTTAAACACTTTCATTTCATGATGTCAGTGACATAACAATTAGTGATATCATGTCCTACTGTGAAGATGTTATTGTGATATCATATGCTAGCTAAACCAATTGGTAAAATCAATGGTAATAAAACGAATTTCAAATACTATAATGAATTATATGACGTCACTGCGTGGTAACAATGGATGATGTCATAACATCTTCATCGCATCAATGTAACATATCGTGATTAGCGAATTGATTTTAAATGCTATAATAAATGAAATATATGGGCAAATGATACTTTTACATGATTTATTGCGAATTTATCCACAGAGTCTATAAAGCTATGGGGTCTGTGCTGGCCCACTGAAGAGCATTCTTTCAATTTCCTATTGAGTCCACCATGGGTGTTGGCCATGTCTTAGGGTCTAAAAATGGCTGCTGCCAAAAGGAAAATGAAAACTGGACAAAAATTTGTCCAATTTTCATTTGCAGTTTAAGTGCAGATTGATTAAAGTGAGACCAGATAAAAGAAGTCTACTGTGTATGTTTTTAAACTATTCCTGGCAATAAATGAAAAATAAGAGAGACATTCAGAGAGTAGGCAATTTTAGTTCTTTCTTGAACTGTTTGTTTATTACAGAATTTTTTAATGTGATATGATATCTTTTAATATGTTCAAATATATTCTTAAACTATATACTCCCTAATTTTAAAAAGAAATCAATTACTTTGCTATTGAAAGTTCTTAAACTGTACTTATAATGTTTTTTTACAAATACTGGTTTTCCTAAACTTAAAACAACAGGGTTCTGTTCCCCAAGAAGGCATAAATTAGAAATATTATAAATTTATGGATTTCCCACTACCAATCTTTATATAATGTGTATATATTAAGAGATTTTCCTTAAAAAATCATGTGATAAAATAGTCCTTAAACATATAATAAAGACAACAGAAATACCGTAATACTTAGTTCTTCCTATTTTAACAATATTTACTATCAATTAATAGAAAATTCCAAACAAAATAGAATGGCAGGTCAATTAGTATACACAGTAGAATTAGTTATGAGTTAATTAATTATTGAAATTTGACAATAATTCATAGGATTCAGGGCCATCATGGAAACCATTTAAAAGAAAATTTTAACTTGTCTAGAAATATAGCAAATTTTTTATAATCATAGAAACTAATGAGGGGAATCAAAAGTCTGTTAAGTCTAGTTAATTCTTAAAATACAACTACCATCACTTGATATTTTTATGCATTTAAGCAGTCATCCATCATCTTATTTTGGATCAGACTACACTTTTTAAATGTTTATAATGTAATAAAATTAATTATATTTAAAAATCTGATAACCAATTGATTTACTTTTACTCAAATGTTTATTTGATTTAATATTGATTTAAAATAATAAAATTTGTTAATTTTATTGGATCATTTTCATTGATTTTTCTATTATATGAATTACAAATATATTATAGATATAAATATTATCAAATTTTAGTATATGAAGCAATGTTATATGAAATCTCTTTTTAAAAAATATTTACGAACATTGTAAATAATCTCTCTTTCTTGATGATGAATTGATTTTCCATGTCTTAAACATGAATATTTTTGATCATAAACCAAAAATCAAGAAAATGAAACTTACTATAATCCTTTTATCACTAACAAGATTATTTGATAAGTACTTACTTCTGATTGATTGAAAATGAAGGGAAAAATGCTAAGTTTACAGACTATAGGAGAGTATACATCATAATAATAGATTTAATGAACACAAAACTGCAAGAACACAGGACAGAAAAAGAATAATTATGGTACATCACACCGCTATGCATTTGTTTGTATACATATGAATTTCAATGATCAAACAGTATTTACCAATTACATTCACCATCATAAGTCAAGGATGCATTTGGAATAAAAAATATACTTTATAATGCATAAATTAAGAACTACAGGAAATATTTATTTTTTATTGTAAGTTCAAATTCTATTAATTTTTAACTAAAAAATTTCTCTACTTTGCCCATGAGAAAAATGTTTCTCATTGTCAGATTAATATAAAATTTTTTTAAACAATGTTCAAGAATTCAATTTTGATGAAGTATATTACCTAAAAAATGTGCTGCTCTGTTGATAGCTTGCCAATAAATACATTTGCTGGCTATTTAAATTTCTAAATATTGTAAGATAAAAACTGGTATACTTATATAGTATTAGGAAAACTTTAATTTACACTTTGACATTGAAGCTTCTGTTTTTGAGTTCTAATGGTAGGAAAAAAATGACTTAAGAACATCTTTTTAAAGAATTTAAAATTATTTGGCTATTCAAATTTACTCCACCATAAGATGATGCAATTCATACAAAAAGATTTATCAATAATATTTTGACTTAAATCTACATTCTACAAATCTTAAAATAAAGCATTTCTTTTAATGTCTAACAAGGAGACACCAAAACTTGCATAGACCAATTTTTGATAATTTCTGGTAAATTTGATTCATTTCTCTTGTATGTGTCATTTCCCAAAGTGGGCTCAGCTTTTGTCTCTTTTATGAGAAAATCCAAATTTAAGTTTTGCTGCACAAATAACACTTCTTAGAAAAAAGCCATTTTGTTGGGGCTTTGTGGTGCTGTGCTAGAACATACCTTCAATGCTCGAGTGTGTAGGTTTGTGTCCTTGCTGCACAATTTTTTTTTTTTTTTTAAAAATTTTAAATTATTTTAATTTATTTTTTATTTATAATTATTTAAAAAATTTTTTTTTTTTTTTTTGTGTGATTAAAATTTTTGTTATAAATATACAAATAAAAAATAATAATTTATATATATAATACAGTCAAATCTCAATAATAATGCTACCATCTGTCTGGTGACGATTTTGGCGGCTAAGTGGGGTTGACAATTTATCAAAAACACGTGTAGTATAGAAAGGAAAATGAACTCCGAATTTATTAAATTTAATAAAATACAGTACATTTATATTTTACATTCAAACTTAACATTTCCTAAAAACTGTATACTTTGCAGTATAATATACATGCTGCATATGTACAGTACTATATAGAAAACATGTTCATTTGCTATTCTGATCCTCTACTTTGAGTTCTATAAACACAATGCACATAGTTTACTGCACAGTATCCTTATTTCTTCAGTACGCAATAAACGGTGAAAACGATCTGGTTCTTACTATCTTAAATTTTCTACAACCTAGGTTTGAACTAGGTTTAAAGAGATACATGATTAACCTTTAACTCCATCTCTCCCACCCGCTGGTTACAAATGAATCCAGAGAGCTTTTAAAACTGTATATACAGTACTGATGAACTTTGGGATGTAAGTCATCTTACATGCCCTTGGCAGATTAATGAACTCAAATACAATATCAAAATGAATATTTGTTTAGATGTTTCTCTAGTGGATGGAGTCTTGTCGGGGTTTGTCTATTCCATTAATGTAGGGAAGATCCGTTCTTCCAAATATCTTGGTGGTCAGCGAGGATGGCGTCTTAAATTATTAATTGCGATAATACCTCGATTATTGCAGTTTATAATTTGATACCAAAATTCCAATTATTACAGCTTCGAGATATAGCCCACTACATATGCAACTAGAATTACATTTACTGTCCAGGTAACTCTCTTTAGCACTTCATTTTTTCTGAGAGCATTTGCCCACTACTCACCAGTAACTGTTCCCCTTTGCCTGAAGTACATGTGGACAAGGCTAGCTTAACCCAGTAAGCAGAAGACGCACCATATCAGGACCCCTTAGGAAGGAGAGTGCCAAAATTATTATTTTCTCAATTTTATAAGGGTGCTGAGTAGATGGTACAAGGAGCCTGCATCGGGGCACCAGGACTCTAGATCCGGTACTACATGTGGATATTTATTTCTCTTCTTCTTTATCCCTACAATGAATGCTAAAAGAAACAAGGATGATATCAAGTCTATAACTATCAAGAAGAAACAGAGCTTAGAAGATTAGCATGTTTAACACATTTCTTTTTTACCTCATATATAAAATTTATTCAATAGATTTGAAAAATCCTTGGCAGTGATCACCCATTTTACATGCATTACATATTTGAAAAATCCTTGGCAATGATCACCCATTTTACATGCATTATTTCTGATTATCTGGATTCGATTATTGTGATATTTTTCATGGCAACAATAACCGCAATAATTGAGTATTCCTGTAATTAGTAATTTATCACTGTCCAGAAGAATGGTCAACTGATACAGACATGGCTGATGCAAGTGACTCTGAATTGCAAGAATTAATGATGTGTACAAAGCAGAGACCGAATTGGAAGATAATACTGAAGATATTGACGATAACATTTCTTTTTCATAAACAATTGAATAAAATAACAAGTCATTTTTCATTTTTGAGATCTAATTTCTGATTAATTTATCTGTGATTAATTACTAATTGCTTATTTTTATATATTTTATATATAAAAATTATAATAATTTATTTTAATTAAAAGTGATAAAAAAATTTTTAAATACACAAAGTTTTTAGGGCTGGGAGAGTGGGTTCTCTGAAGTGAGAGAGTGCATTTAACTACATAGTTGTACATAATCAGATATCAGGTTGAGAGAACGTGATCTTTATAAGAGAGTAGATTGCCAAATAACTTAGTATAGAAAAGTAGCTCGCATAGTAAAAAAGGTTGAACACCCCTGTGTTATGGCAACAAACATGATTTGGAAGTTAATTCTGAAGATGTTTTCAGGGTGCTGAACTCTCATGATGAACTGAAAGTCAATGATCTTATTGAAATTCGGAAACAAAACATACTAGAAGAATCTGATTTTAACTTGAGCTTGCAAATTAGATCATGATGATTTCAAATCGGCTTAAGAGTTTGGACTTATTGAAACTGCACTGAGATTCTTGAAGATAGTTGATTCAAATGAGCAATGAGCAGGGATAAAAGAAGTAAGGGGTAAAAAATAATGCTTTTTTGTTTTTTAAGATAGTGAGAAAAGAAGTGGTATTTATAATATGTAACACACTAGTGACTGATTTCCTTAAGTCACAGTCAAAGGTTTGTACATTGCAATTTCTATTATTAGACATTAGCAATTATCCAGATGCCCTAGCTATAATTCAAGAGAGAATTCCTTTTCTTCTTTAAATTGTTATTTGATTTATTAATTTTATATTTTTTATAAATCTCTTTTATAAGTACAGAATAATTACATATGTTATTCTTGGTTAAAATTTTTTGTCTTGAACCAATCACTCCATTTTAACATTGTATTTATAGAAAAATCTCTCAATTTACATTATCTCAAATATCATCATCAGTCTAAGAATGGCCTGTGATGTTAGGGAATGGCTATATTAATATTGACTTATCTTCAAACAATCCACTTGAATAGAAAAACTATATAAAAAAAACTAATGAGTAATTTAGTTTGATAATTTTGATTCATCATAAGATAATAAAATTTTTATAATACTAAACAATTTTTAATCCCTTTCCATTTTGAATTATCTGCATTATACTTAATCTGGAAACATGCAAAAATAAAATAGGAAAAATATTAATATTAATAAAGAGAGATGATTTTACTTTTAAAAAAGCATGAAATCTTGGTTTAGTTTGATCACAATGAACTAGCACTTCTTTAGTCTTTTCAAAATAATTCACAAAAGGAGGATAAGCTTTCAGAAAGTCATTTGACTGCAAGAAATAAAAATTATATATTATAAATATGAAATATTTCTTACATTAATATTGAAAAAATAAATTTACATGTTTAAGAATAATATTTCCAACACTCTTTTCTTCTTTCCAATTTTGTAATAAAAAATATAAATCTTCACGTAATTTAGTATGTACTTCATATATTGGTGGAATGTTTCCAAATATTATTTTTATTTCAGTTCCATCCAATAATGGCCCTCCTGTTTGATCAGGTTGTTCAAGAGGTTCTTTAAATAACTTTTAAAAGTAAATTAAAAATAAAATATTTTATTAAATTATGTAATTTTATAATTTATTACAAATAACAAATGAACAAAAATAGAACCAAAATTTATTAAATAAAAAATACATAATAAAATATATATTTGCTTGTAAAAATATAATAATTTTACAGTAAAAATTTCAAATTATTTGATTGTTACTATATTTATTAAAATCAATTATTAATTTAATTGTTACTTATAAACTAGTATATAAGATTATAAAAATACTAATACATAAAAGAGAATATTTATGGAAGCTTGGATCAAAATTTTTTATCAATTAATGCTATTTTTCAATCTGTTGAATATTAAGTGGGAAAATTAAAACCCTATCATAAGCTATGCACATCAATGAAAGATATACAGTTAAGGATGGCATCAATAGCCTGGGTTCAAACAAAGAAATATTTTCTAAGGAACAGGAGTCAAACTCAAAATCTCAGGTTCTCCGTATGGAAAACTATGTTTCCAGATGGTTAGTCTAGCCAACAATACAAAAACGTTGAACTAAATTATTTGCTGAATTTTGGGCTACCTTAATACTGGTTCCATCATTTTGAATTTGAAAAAACTATCATCACATTCGTAATCTGCAGTCCTAAATATCCCTAGATATTGATTTTCACCAAAATCAGACTAACATTAAAAATCTGCCAAATTTGAAAGCTGTTACTTTTATTGACCTCCTTTCGAGTATAATTTTTTCAACCAACATATGAAGGGTTATTTTTCTCCATGTAAAATACTCAAATGATTGAGGAAAAAAATTATGTAAGTTAAATATAGGAAATTTAGTTTCCTATCTCCCTTTTCTACCCCTTCAGCGTGGAATATCTGGCTGTCAGATTTTTGGATATCAATTCAATAGTCCTCCTATAACAGTTCCAAAATTTCAACTTCCTGAAGTACAGTAAATATGAGCAAGCAGATTCATTAGCATTTATATATATGTTACGCCCAAGCACCAAAATCACACAATGACCAAAAAACAGTCGCAATGCATTGTTGACAGTTCCAAACGATCAAACACCAATACTCAATATTATTTCGCTTTGTGACCATCGTGAGGAAACCACAATGTGGGCAACTCTGTCAAAACCAATATACGTTCTGAGTGTTTTGAAACAGATCAAGGCATGTGTTCGTAGTAGTACATAGTACATTTGTAGTAATACAGCATGGAAAGCATCAGGACTCGCCTCTGGGTCTCAACAAGGTTTTGTCATGTGACACTGCATATGTTATTGTAACAGTAATAAGTTCAAGTGTCGATGTCAAAAAGTTCTGAGCAATTCAAAATATCATAGTAACAGTGCCTGTAAGAATAAATGAACAAAACTATACATGATATAAATAACAATACTCTTCATGACTTGATGATCCCACTCTTCTAAGATTTGATAGCAGTGGACATGATAAGGATGAAATCTGAGTATGTAGAGCATTCAGAACAGAATAATGGCTTACATCAATCTCATGATCAATTACCCTACTGCTTAAATGAGGATTAACAACAATAGATATAAGGATGAAAGTTGTGGCCTCATCAGTTGCTGTTGAGGCCACAACTTTCATCCTTGACAATAATAATATAATGATGATATCAAGCTATAGATATGGATAAACTTAGTGGCTAATAAGAAGATAACAATCTAAAATTATTACAATCTTCGAGAGAGAGAGTTCTGCTGTAATCTTCTGCACATACCTGATACCTTTGCAGAAATCAAACACTGTTCATCTTCTAATTTGTTCAAATGTTCTTAACAGTTTAAATAAAGTCACACATAGGTCATCATCACCGTTGGTTGTCCTCGTCATACATCATTGCTGCTGGCTGCCCCCAACAGGATAAATTGTGTTCCTGATGTAACTTCTATATTATCTTTTTTTTTTTTTTTTTGTAAAAGTATATCATGGCTTCTCTCCTCAAACTCCTCTGACTAATCTCCCTTCTTAACCAAGAACTGATTGTATTTAGTTTCTCTCTCGAGAAAGAACTTTATCACATTTCTGAAGAAGGAACTAAAGAGAAGTTCTTCATCTGATAGGAATGTTGACTTTTTATCAATCAATCAATTATATAGAATAACTTTTTTTTTCTTTTAAATCCAAATTTTAATATGTTTTTGTTTTAATTTTAATTGGAATTAGGGTATGCTGTTCCAGGTCCAGAGAATATAACATTCATCAGTTCTAACCTATCTTTTATAAAAAAAATAATTTTATTTACCTATAAAGTATGATATATAATTGCTTTGCAAAATTTTACAATTAAAGTTTACAATTAAATCATACTTTTGTTTCATTTTATTCTATTAATGGACAATATAATAATGTTTAGATGAAAAAAATTACCAAATATTATTTCTACTAATACCAGAATCTAGGAATGTAATCATGACTTATAACACTAGGTCAATGGAAATTTTGGTTTATCATCATTTCAATTAAGGCTGTGATTTTTCTGAACTTAATCCCAATATTAAATGAGAATTCATTATATTTTAAATACAAACAAGCAAGCAAAAACAAACAAAAAAACACAAACACTTGTGCATTTTTTTTTTTATAACAATCAGAATGGAAATAATTTTTTGTTACAAATAAAGATGGAAAAAGTTTCCATTACTTTATCTATAGTCCTTAAATATTAAAATCTTAAACAATACTGCAGTTATTGATTGTAGAGTTATTTGAGATTCAAAGGAAATTACTACAAACAGACAAGAGGAGTCCCCATTGGGAGCCCTCTTGCAGGTGTTTTAGCAGAGTTAGTTCTAAGATCTCTTGAAGTACATTGATGATATTTTTGTGATCTGGAGGGATACAGATAAAACCACTGGAAACGCTCTTCACAGATTCTAACTATGGCCTGTCCCTGTCGTTAGAGCAGAAAGAGAAGGAATGAATACACTTCCTAGATATTCAGTTAGAAATAAAAATCCATACCTTAGAGACATCAGTTTATCAAAAACCATCAAGTATTTCGGTGATAATCTCAGACTGGTTGAACGATAAGTGAACTCATAAGAAAGCAGGGGTCTTACGTAGCTAGAGCTTTATCGCATTGCAGCATAGACCAGTTATTCATAGAAGAATTAAGGAAAATAGAAGAAATAGCCCAAAAGCATGGATATAGTAGAAAACTAATAAATAAAATCTACAAAGAGATCTCAAAGCAACAAGAAAAAAGACAAAATGCTAATTGAGAACAAGTACGTTCCAACGTGCAAGACCATCGAAGTCAAATGAGCAGAGGTTTTGCGATAATACCTGACACACTAAGAGGCTTTAAGACAGTAAACAGAATTTTGAAGAAAAAGGATAAGAAACCTGCTTATAAAAGACAGTGGACGATCTTTAGCATACTTAGAAATGTGAAAGATGAATATGAACAAGAACAGCACACGGGAGTATATCAAATACCTCTTGAAAACAGACAAACGGCAAAAAGAAATATACATCGGAGTGACAGCTAGAAAATTAAAAGATAGTTATTGTGAACATGAGAGAGATATAAAAAGAGAGAATCTAACAACAGCCTTAGAGAAGAGGGCCTACAAATATAATGTTAAAGTAGAATGGGAAAATGCTAAAGTGATTAAGCAACTACACAATGCAAAGGAACTAAGTGTAGCGGAAGAAATACAGATCTTCACAGGGAGCTGTCAAGGAAAAATAAATGAAAAACAAACAAATATTATTTCAGATGCATGGAAGTTTGCCTTGAACGAAGTAGTGCAACGTAATGGGGGTCGGTAGCATTAGTGAGACTATAACATTGCTGTACATATTAAAACTTATTTTCAAAGCTTATTATTGTAAATATAAAAATAACTTATAAATTTTTAAACTTTTTCAAATGTTTGAGTTTGTTCTTTATTCTAGAATGCTAACAGTTTTATAATAGTTAATTGTTCTCTAGATTAAACTTCGTTGTAAGAGTTGAAGGTGACTAATAGATGCTGAAAAAGTTTCTCGAAATAAAAAGTTTTTTACAAAATAATTTTGGACTGCTTAATAGTGCTTGAATTTGATCTTTCACATTGTTCTTAAATATAAATAGTGTCCCAAAAGTAGGTGGACAGTAAGTACCCTTCTTTTTTAGATGCTGAGATGCTATGGCTAATAATTTGACTGAAGAATAGCAGAAGTAGGTCCTGCAAATGTACTGGAAAATTGAAAATACAGCAGAGTGCATAAGAAATGGCAGGATATGTTCAACACAACTCCATTAAAATAACATTAACTTACTGCAGGATCATAAGATTAAAATTAGAAGTGTGGTTTTGTGTGTTCAGTGTTTCAATTTGATTGGAAAGTAGCACCCAAATAATCCAGAGACATTGCAAAGCTCATTACATTTGTGTCTCCCATTATTACATTATCATATTAAAATCATATTTAGTATCCACCTACTTTTGTGACACCCTGTATAACTGATTCATTTCATCTTATATAAGCAATGATGTAAATTTTCTGAAATATAATAATATAAATAAAATTTTGCAAAGAAAGAGTCCTAGATGGATATTAAAGTGTAAAACAGTTTTATTTTTTAACTGATTCATATAAAAAGTCACTACAGAAATAATTTTTATTGTATAGGCCAGGGCTTCTCAAACTTTTTCACTTGGCGACCCCTTTACCCAAGAAAATATTTTCATGATCCTGGGTATAGATGTAAATAAACTAGGAATATGAATTAAAACATTTGCTGATAATAAATCATAAAGAAAATTTATTCAAAAACAATTCTTTGGTATACACACAAATATAATTTTACCATGTATTAAAGAAAATCAAATACTCATACTAATGAGCTGGGTGAAACTTAAAAATTTCAGCAAAATTTTTAAGGTTTTTGCTAAAATTTGACCCCAAATTTAGTTACGCGACCACATATGGGTCGCTTAACTAAATTTCAAGAATACTATTTCACTATGTTATAGGCCAAAAAATTTTTACATGAGCATATACACCATTAAAGCAAAAATTTAAGATATATCTGAACCAGTAAATTCAAATTGTTAGCATATATATGTATATACAGTAGAACCTGTATAAGATGACCACCTCCGGTTCCAATGAAAACTGATCATTTATACAGGTGGTTGGCTTATACAGGTTAATTATAGTACAGCCATATTTAAAATGAAAGAAAATGATTACACTTTAATAAAATAGAAATGTCTGTTTTTATTATAATTTATAACACATTTATTCAAAAACACAACATATAATCCTGATTAATCTGCCTTAATTAATCCCTTGATTCTATAACAGATTTTAAATCCAAAATAGAATCAAGGGATTAATTAAGGCAGATTAATCAGGATTATTTGGATCAAAGTTCCCTTAATTGCACAGCAACTATGACCTCAAGCACTGAAGAGACACATTCTAGCACAATACTATCAAAGCTCCAACTTTTCTAAGAGGAGTCATTCATGCGCCAAAACTTAAATTTGGATTTTCTCGTAAAAGAGACAAAAGCAGCAGTGCTCACTTTGGAAAATGACAGAGGAGAAATGAATTGAATTTACCAGAAATTATCAAAAATTGGCCCATGCAAGTTTTGCCATCTTGTAAGAACAAATTTAGAATTAAGAAGCTTTTAAAAAATATCATTAAAATCTTACTTTATCAGCACCAACTCTTTTAAAAGCTGCTTGCAATAATTTGAAATTTTGAATATATTCATGCTCCAAATTAGTTTTAAATTTTACTTTCTTCAATGATATGCATCCTAAATGATTAAATGAAAATACATAAAAATTTATAATGAAAAGATATATATTTCCTTTCTGTCATATAAAAAAATATGACAGATTATACATGAAAATTGATATTTCATATAAACAAACTTACCAGGAAATAACATATCCATAAACTGACAATATGCTGCTCCTGAATAAATACAATTTATTTCAAAAGTTGTGTAAGAATAATTATTATTATAAATTTTATACAGAAATATTGGCAAATAATACATTGAATAATCATTATTGATATAAGAAATATGAATATATATTTTGAGATAAAAATGTAATAAAGAATCATTAAACAATATAATAAATACTATTATAATAACCCATCATATGCTATCCACTGTTATTCAACATGTATGCGGTTGTTTATGGTGTCCTATCTCCCTAATTCAGCAAATTTTATCATTAAAATGTGTCCTATACAGCAAGCTAATGTTAATTTTGCAAATTTTAAAATATACAAAAACAGTACATTTATAATTAACAAATTAATTTTTACAAAAAGAAAAAATATAAAAATCTTGTTTCTCAAAATTAATTGTAAAAATTAATGGACATTAAACAACAAACAAATTTAAATATGTTCCCAATGGATCATTTTCGAACTGATAAACATTTTTATTAAAGAATATCAAAAAAAAATGTTAAATATATAAATTAATAGAAACACTTTAGACAATGTAATAATATAATGATAAAAATAATTTTAATTGTCGATTGATTATTCTAATCATAAAATATTTTTCACTCCACCTAAATCGAAAAAAATTAAATTAAATCTAAAAAGAAACACAATATAATATTCAATAAACTTGATATTTATATATTTAAGTTCTATTCAAACAATAAATTTAACAAAAAATATGACACACAACATTTTTCAAAACAGGTGAACATTAAATTATTATAATTCAAAAGCTAAGAGACAGACATTTCGATAACCTACTATAAAATACAAATATGTGTTCTATCAAATGATATATAAAAGTAAATAAATACAGGTATCCCTCCTATAACATGGTAGATAGGTTCCTAAAAAACACCATGTTGTATAAAGCCATTTTATATGAGACCTGGAGCAAATACAGAAAGGAGAGTTACATTCCAAAACCAATTAAAAATAAATAATTTTTTTTTTAATTCCACATAAGAAACGTAATTTTTATTAAGAATATTAATAACATGAAACATAAAGAAAAAAAAAATATATATATATATACTTAAGACCATAAAAAAACAATTTACATAAAACAAAAGAAAATAAAAAGTATACAATCTATATAACATTCCTTCTATTGTTTCGTTAAAATGAGAATGTGTTTTTCTTTAACAATATCAACTTCACTTTCTGAATTTTTTTTGCATTTAAAATTTGTGTATCTTCTACTCTCTTTACAAAATCTGTTATCTAACTCGCTACAACCCACTAGAAAACAACCATTCCTTAACAAATAAACCTGATTAATCTGCCTTAATTAATCCCTTGATTCTATAACAGATTTTAAATGATTTTGAATTAATTTGACTAATTTTAGTGCCATCTCGTAATTAGAATAATTAATTCAAAATCATTAAAAGCCGTTATAGAATCAAGGGATTAATTAAGGCAGATTATCAGGAGTTATTTGGATTAAAGTTCCCTTGAGGTTGGTTTAATATTTAAAGTTCATTCCTTAACATATACCCAAAAAATTTTATGAATAAAAGTTTTTCTTCTCTTTTACATTCCTCTATCGAAGAATGAAAACTTATTTTTTATCCAAGAACTGAATGTTTAGAACACAAAATATTCAATTATTGCCAATTAACTCAATTTCAAATCAAAATCAAAAATTAGACTGCATATAGTCTCTCCACGGCAAATTAGTAAAATTGCATATATGATTAATTTTAGCAAAGTATTTCCCAATGATTGCAGTTTGTGTGTCCATAGTGTGTATTTACAAAAATTAATGAAAATGTTTTGTGCTGTAGGAGAATAAATGTAATTTTCTAAATATGTTAAGTAAAAACCGTATTGTAGAAGTACTGTGTTATATGAGGGTTTCTGCAATTTTCAAATCATATTTGAGTGAAACCATGCTAATGGGAGAGATACCTATAATAATGAAATCTATAAAAAATATAAAATACAATATTTAAATAAATATATTTTTGAATATTTTTTTAGTCAATTCAAAAATTAAATATGATGATCAAAAAATTGAAGAGATGCTAAAAATCTCAAAATTTCATCAGAATTGAACAAATAACAAGCAAGTAATTGCAATTTAAATGAAATTTAGAAAAATTTTGGTAGCCATGTAAATATAGCTGGAAACAGTGTTGTTGAAAGTCACCAGTTAGGCTTCAATGTGTTAAAACAATTCTGTTTAAAGAAATTAATGTGACAGAATTTTCCCAAATGATAAATTACACTTTGGGAATGACATTCAATATAAAATTTTCATTGTTTATTAACAGTTAAAATAATGTATTATCTAAACATTATTTTATATTTTAGATTTATATAATATGAAATGTTATTTTTTTAATGTTTTATGAACACATATTATGCACTAGTAACTAAAAAAAACTATGTTAATTGGCTGCAGTGTTGGGGATTGCTTTATAATATACACACAGAAATCTCTGATATTTCTATTTAAGTTTGTGCAATCTTCAATGATTTTGATAAATAAGCAAATATTGATGATGATTATGCACTTAACAGGGATATAAGATTTGTGCTTTCAATGATTGTTGTGCGCTGGATGCCTTTTTTATTTCATTAATTGAAGGAAAACTTTTTGTGCATTTTATTTTTGTCCTGTTATTTGACTATGATGTAATGCTTTCAATAACAATTACTGCTAAAAAATCCAATTATTTTAACTTGACATAGCAATGATTATTTTGACTGATAAGCAATGACTTAATTTGAATTTCTTCAAATTAAGAAATAAAAGGTTTGTTTTGATACAATCATTAAAACACATCCTAATTTAAAAAAAAATTAAGTGAAAAAATGTATATTGTAGATTGGGAGAATTATGATGATTATTAATATTTTGTTTTATGTATAAAAAAATGAAATTCGTTTATTACAGTGAAATATAAAAACAAAATTACTATTTACATATACTGTACTCATGGTGTCTGTCTTTTCAGATCTAATCTTATTGTTAGTTTTGAAATAATAAAATTTTTAGATGCATTCAGCAGTATGTTGGCAGAGAATCAGAAATGAATAATAAAATTGATTATATATTATAGCAAAATACATTAAGTAGGCTGTATTTATAGATATAAAATCATTTTTAATAGTATATTCTAATCAATTTTGTAAAACAATGCAAAAATTCTTGCAAGCAAATATATTATTATTTCAAAAATACAGACTTCTATCTAAAGTATCAAATGGACAAAATTTTCTTTCAAATGCATTCTGTCTTATAACAGGATCATATAAAATCATTATAATTAATATGTACCAAGATTAATAAGAAATATCCCCAAAATTTGAACAATCTTTGATTTTCAAGCTATTAAGCAGATGGTAGATAAGAAACTTTATGATGATAAATACTGTATTAATTGATAACTCACTGGTCAAATTATGTTTAATTACAGTAGACGCCTTAACCGGCCACCATGGGACTGAACCCTTGGCTGGATAACGAAATGGCCGTTAAACCGAATTACATATACAGTATATGGAATACAATACATATATACATCACAAGATAAACAGGAAAACATCACAGAACACTAATACACACTGAATCACTATATTTTAATTTAAACAGCAAATCGCTATTTTTCCAATGAAAATTTTTTCACAAACTGAATTACAGTAACTGAGTAGGAAATAACTATGTATACTGCTTACATAAAGCAATAACAACATCTATTGCTCAAATAAATAGAGCAATTAATAAATACCTGGAAGTTAGAGACAAACACATCATGACAGGTGGTGACTGCCATATAAGTCATTTTGTTAGCTGAATGGTTGGTTGAACTGAGGCCGGTTAAGAAGGCGCCTTCTGTATTTGACTAGCGAATTATCAAGTAAATTGATAGTTAGGTTAGATTAATTTGGATTAAGATTCACAATCCAAACTATTTAATCACATAAGACAGGGCTGTCCAACCTGCAGCCTAACATAAAATCGTAAACTTAAAACATTGAGATTTTTATATACTTAATGAAGTTTTTATTATTTAAATATCTATCTACATTTCCTTTTTTTTTTTTTTTTTTTTTTTTTTTTTTTTTTTTTTTTTTTTTTTTTTTTTTTTTTTTTTTTTTTTTTTAATATTTTTTATTTCACTGATTATAACAACTTGACCTGCTTAATGATATAAAAAAATTTCTGAACCAAAAAAGTCAAAAAGATTATTATATTACAACCATAATAAATATACACTGTTGATTATGACATTTTTCTTTTTTGTCATGGTGGATATCATATATTATACATTATTTACTAATTTTTTGCTTAATAATTATCGTTAGAATTAGTATATTTTATGGGTAGCCTGACACAATTTTTTTCTTCAAATGTGACCCAAGGAAGCCAAAAGGTTGGACACCCCTGACATAAGGGATATATCTAGTAATGACCACATTTAGAGCCCATCAAAAGTTGGTCAACACCCATGATGAGGCTGATTGGAAAGTTGAAAGATGAGGTTCAATAGGCCAAGCATAAATTCTCTCTTGAAAAACTGGAAGTATGGGACTCAGATCATCCAAGATATGACTGCTTTGACATGATTCTATCTAGCTGTCATTTGATCTGTTACAGTTCTTGCTATTCAAGCTTTCCAATAATCTTCATAAAGCAATAGTTTTCACAAATATTCTTATTTATTTAACTACCAAAGACTGTAAAGCACTTACAAGCAGTCCTAAAAAACACATAAATTACTTTATTTACGAGTAATGTTTTCGGCAAATGAATTCTTTATTGTAATGTATGAGCTGAAGATGGCATTCATTTGCCGAAAATGTTACTTGTAAATAAAGTGATTTATGTGTTTTTTAGGACTGCTTGCAAGTGCTTTACAGTCTTTGGTAATTATATGCCGAAAAAAGCAATATAGAAGAAGCTTCATATTTATTTAACAATAAAATTTTTATATTCTTAATTATTTTAATGTAAAATTATTTCAAACTAAGAATGCACAATGCTAATTTAAATAATTATAACAACATACCTGTGCAAAGTTCCTCTATCTTAGTATAATGAGTTTGCAGGCAATCATTCACCCAATTCAACATCTCATGCCTGCTCAAATTATCAGCAGTTGAACTAGTTGAGTATACATTAACACAGAGAGCTCCTTCTGTCATGATTACACTGTCAAAGTAAATTTGAATTAAAATTTTTACCAATCCTTTATTTAATATTTACTTCAAATTTACTTTATCATCTTCAAATTAAATAATTTCATCATTGCAATTTTAAAGAATTCAATTATTTCATAATTAAAAAAATTTAAATATCAAATCAAGATGCTTTCAGTATCAAAAATATTTAATTATAGAAACTATGCTCACTCTACTACTCTACATATTCCAACAATTATTATTATTAAAAAATTAAAATTTTACAGGTTTCAAATTTGAATAAAAATTCAAAGTAAAATTTTGAGTAAATTAAGAATTAAATATTTTTAAGGATTTAGGATTTTTTTAAAAGAAAAATATTTATTATAATTGAATTTTCTATTTTTGAACAAGAATAAATGCAAAATCATAAATTTTGAAAAGCATTTATTCTCTTTTGAATGCCTTCCAATTAATAAATGAATTACAGTAATAAATGTTTTGTTCTATCTGCAAAAGTGCTTTTTCTTAAGAATTTTGTGCTAAAATTTATTTAAACTTGTCAGTCTAATAATGATAACCTATATTTAAGATCATTCTTAAGCTTCAACTCTGTTAACTTTATTGTTATACTGATGACAGTGTTTAACTGACTGAAAATATTTTAAAATGAGACAAAAGTAAAATATTAATAAAATCTTTACTTACACACACCACACACAATCAATTATGAGAGAATACAGGGAACTGTTATGCAAAGTCAATTGTAAAGCATAATGTAGAAGAGATTATTTAATACATCAAAATTTTTTCATCAAAGAGAAAGAAATTCAAATTAGATAACATAACTTATCATACATTGCCTCTTTACAAGTAGATTAGATATTATTTTCTATATATAATTTGAATTTTATAAATTTAAAGTTTACAGAATTCAATTCTTTATTGTAGATGAAATTAATAATGTAAACTATGCTATAGGGATTATATTTTAACAGACAGCTGATAGCATCATATTAACATATTTCTATTATATATATATAGAAATATGTTAATATAATGCTATCATTAGTCATAGAAATATGTTAAATGTTATCTATAAATATCCAACAATTATTATTAAAGTATTTTTTGTAATCTCTGTCTTTATACTGCTTATTTTAATTCAATTGTCTAAAATTTTGTATTTCAAACTTTCCAATTCAATAATAATAATAATAATCTATATTTGCTTTGTCAGTCAATACCTTCATAATTTCATGGTGTTTGTATTTAATATTTGTGCAATTTCTTAAACAGGTATGTTTTTAATCAATGTTTCAAATTTAAAATGATTAAATTATAATTTTAATATATAACTTAAAAGAATTTCGATTCTACCAAGCCTCTCTGAAATTGGCATTTCAATTTTTTGGACTGCTGGCATTATTCAAACCCATGATATAGGCAGCCGGATGGTCAAGTGGTAATGCTGTCAGCATGTGATGCAAGAGGACCCGGGCTGGTATCTCCTGAAAACTTTTTTCGGGGTGCTGGTCCCGGCCCCAACGTTCCCCGTCCTTCATCATCCGGCCTCTCTCCATGGGTGTGGGTGCACCCCGTGGTTAGAACTGGCCCTGCCCCTTAGTAATATCCCTCATTAAAAATGGGCATAAAATATGCAAAAAAACCCATGGTTCATATAACAGTCAATGAAAGCTGATCTGCTAAGAAAATTGGCATGTTACCCTTTTATAATATGTTAGTCAACAAATGCACCTCTTAGGATTTTTCTATTTTGGTTACATAATTTTCTAAGAGAATTTTATTATCTCAGACAGTTATTAGGTGAAGGTGGGATTTTCAGATTTTTTTTTTTTGCTATTTTGTTTTTTGCCCCTTTCCAATCAGATAAATTACTAAAGATGTGCCAACTTTATTTTAATTGTGAAATTTGTATAAAATGTTTAAATATTATTGTATAGAATGCTTCTGTATAAATAATAGAATTCATGAAAATTATGATCTAATTTTATCTAAAACAAGTTTTAAATTAGAATATAATATAATTCCTCTTTTGAGTCTATTAAATTTATCATCAGTCAGCAATAAGACTATTTTAGAATTTCATAAAAATCAGAGTGAAATAAGCCCTTCCATAGGCTGACCTCTCCACAGGGGTGGGATCCGAGACTTGAACCGGGTGGAAAGCCGAAGCATTTCCACGCTGCCAATCCGGCCAACTGTGAAGGGGGGTCAGATAGTAAAGGATAGGAATCGCTGGGAAAGTGCAGCCCTAGGCTGTATTTCATTGATGCAATATGGCCCTTTCTCCCAAATGTTTGCCCATCCCTGATCTAATATATAACCCAAACTTAATATATTCTCTAGATTTCATTGTGCAGTATTTTATTGTTTTTATTTCATAATATAAATGTTGTTTGTGGAGTGTTGGAGTGGTCCAGCTGGCTGGAATTTTTCAGCCAAATGAACTTAGAAAGAGATTTATTTTTTTAACAAATCAATCGTTTCTAATCATATTTGGCAATTTATATAATTATATATACACGGATGTTCAGTAGGTCTCTGATTTATACAGATACATAATTTCCTTTATTTTCATTGAATTTCCATAAAATACGAATGAAAAATTCTTTAAGAAGAAGAAAGAAGAAAACAGTCCATTTTCTCAGCATCGTCGAGATGTGAAGTTATATATTTTCTATAGTAGAATAATCATCACTTTATATTTTGTGAGTATTAGAGGACTAGATGATTGAGAAAAGAATGGTTTATGATGATCATCTTCATAGATTTCGTTTGTTTTTATATTAATAATAATTAAAATATAATTGTTTATAGAATTAGAAAACAACATTCTGATTGGTACTGCAAAAAATATAGTTGTTTACATTGTATTGTTAATTATTAGCTTTGACTATTATTTTTATGAAATTCTAAAATAGTCTTATTGCTGACTGATGATAAATTTAATAGACTCAAAAGAGGAATTATATTATATTCTAATTTAAAACAAGTTTTAAATTAGAATAGATAAAATTAGATCATAATTTTCATGAATTCTATTATTTATACAGAAGCATTCTATATAATCTGAAATAATTTAATGTTTGAAAACTAAAATATCAAAGTTACAATTATGATACTCACCATAACAATAGTTTTAAGAATACCAACATAATTTGTTTCAGTTTGCAATAATTCAGTGCAAACTTGCTGTCTTGCTGTCATAAGTTTGAGATCTACAACTGGCTTCAATGGACTCAGATGAGAATTTTCAATGGGAGAACCTATAAAAATATGATTTATTCTGTTATAATTTAAAAAGCTTATTTCTAAATTTATTATTTTAGAATATTACACTTTAATTAATTTCACAAATTTCAAATAAATTCATGAATTGCAACTAGGATAAATTTTAAGTTTGATCTTTACCATACTAAAGTTAATCTTATTTTTCATCAATAATCAATAAATGAATATATATTTGGATTAATAGAAATTAAATGTAGAAAATAATTTTTGTTTTATTATATGCAAATACAATGGATCCTGCTTAATTGGGCCACCGGTTAATTGGGGCAGCCACATAATTGGGCCAAATCTCAAAGAACAGAAACCAAACTAATAAACTAATACATAATTTATTTAATTGGGACAGCTTTTCACTTAATTGGAACAGTAGCAGGAAAAGGAATTTTCAATTTTTGATATATTTTACGGATTTTCGAAAGTATAGCAACACTATCTACACTAATACTTATTGTGTGTTTTCTTAAAAAAAATCCTTATATAAAAATTATAACAACATTTTATTGTACCAGTAATTTTTCAGGTTAAACTTTTCTACAAGACAATACAGACTAACACAATGGAGCACATCGTTTTTTCGCGTCCTATTACATATACATCGTTGACACACTATCGCCGCACTAATATAAACATCCATTCTTTAGTAAAATTTGACACACTGTCGTCGCACTAATATAAACATCCATTCTTTAGTAAAATTATAAGTAAATATCATCGCTGATAAATAATACATAATAATACTGTATTCGACAACACTAGCATGATGGCATAACAATACTGTATTCGGCAACACTTGCGTGATGAGAATCAGTTATCTATCGTCATACTGTATTCGACAACACTAGCGTGATGAGAATCGGTTATCTGCAATACTGTATTCAGCAACACTAGTGTGATGAGAGTCAGTTATCTATTGTAATACTGTATTCGGCAACACTAGCATGATAAGAATCAGTTATCTATCATCGTGAGTCTGGCAAGTGTGCATCTACTTAAGAATCATTACTGTACCTAGCGATATTCATTTAGAGCAGGGGTGGGCAATTATTTTCTGCCGAGGGCCGGATTAAGAATCTTCAGGATGAAGCGGGCCATATAAAAATTGAAATGTACCTAAGGCCGAATTTAACCTAAAAATTTTACACAATATTGTAATTATTTAAATACAATTTAAGTAAGAAATTTATTAATGATTATACGATTTAATATTATTTTTTTACATATTTTACGCCCCCTTTCCAATCAAAGAGATTACTAAGGGGGTGGGGGCAGCTCCAACCACGGGCTGCACCCACACCCGTGGAGGGGGGCCGGATGGTGAAGGAGGGGGACCGTGCTCAGTACCCCGAAAAAATCCGGGATCAGACCCGGGACGCGAACCGGATTCTCCTGCGTTACCACTCGGCCATCCGGCCGCCGATTTAATATTATTATTATTAAATGGAAATTATAATTATACTTTCTCTGGAATGATAAAATACTTATAACAAGTGTTAAATATCTCGGATATATCTCTCGAAAAATATAATACGGGGAATGAATTATATAGAATGCGACGATCAGTTTAAACATTATAAACGAGAATAAGATCGAGAATTGAGGCCTAAAATCGATGGTTGAAGCCTTGGTTGAGGTACATTCATCCCAGCATCAATATGCTGATTCCTCACCTGGATTTTCATTTATCAAACATACCATTTTATGAAATTTCTTTGTCTTAATGTTTTTAAACTTGAAATAATAATAAAAAATTTAATATCACTTTCCAATCATTTTTTGACACTTTTCATTCCAAGGTAGAATACTAAATTGGGATTATTTTGTTTTATTGTTTTTCCAGTCTGTTCATCATATCGGCCAGATTGGATAACATGATAAATAAATCGATATAATTAAAGTGATACACGATCAATCTACAGTATTATGCATTTGTATTGATTTCAAAATGTCTCAACCACTGGGCAATTTTGATATAGGATATCCTGAATTTAAATGCATACGCGTCTCATGATTGGGTACATTCCAAACCTCAACAGTAAGTCATTTTTTGTTAACAGATGACGCCCTTTCCATTCAGGAAGAATACTAAGTGGCGGGGCGAAACAAGTCCTTCCACAGGCTGCCCACCCCTTGGAGGGATGGGCAGCCGGATTGTGGAGGACGGGGATTGACCGGCTGGGCCCGGACCACATGTTAACTATTTTCAAGGGGTGGGACCCGAGACTCGAACCCGGGTCCTCCAGAGTTTTTTCAAGGGGTGGGACCCGAGACTCGAACCCGGGTCCTCCAGAGTGTAATGCCGAAGATTTTCATCAATGACGTCAAAAATAACTCAACATCAGTTTGTTTCTGGAACGACTTTTTGAGTGTGGAGATAAGACGTGGCTAACATGGGGATGAAGAAGTTAATAATGAATGTTATAACTTCATTAGCGTCATTAAATTAGCTGGATTATGGAGGACGGAGATCGATGGGCTGGACACAGATCCTATTATATTTTCAAGGAGTGGGATTCGAGAATCGAATTCGGGTCCTTCAGAGTGAAAGCCGAAGCGTTTCCACGCGGCTAATCCGGCCAATTCTGATCATATCTATATGATACTTCTAGATAATTTAAACAGTAGATTCAGGACAGCCGATGGCCGCGGTGGAAGTGTACTGTGCTTTCAACTTGGAGGATTCAATTCAATTCCAGGGAATTGAATCGGATCCTCCAATTTTTCAGGAAGGATCTGGGCTCAGCTCGTTAACTCCATCCTCCATCTGACATCTAACCCTAGCAGGGGTATGAGCGGCTTGTGATGGGCTAAGAGCCAGTTGGCTCCGACCCATCACAAGCCGACGAGTCCTCCAGAGTGGAGAGCCGAAGCATTTCCATGCGGCCAATCGGGCTGACGGTGGCGGGCACTTGTAGAGCCCACCACAGGCTGGCCAACACTCAGGAGGGGATCAACCGGATGGGGTTCAACAAGCTGGGCACGTCCAGTTTTTCAGGACCCCTCCTGAAAAACTGGACGTGGGACCCGGATCTGAACCCGGTCCATGGTGGTAAGCCAAAGCTTTACCACGCAGCCATATAAAATTTAGTCTTATAAAAAAACTCATTTTGCTAATTACAAGAAAAATCCTAAAACTATTAGAGATAAAAATAAAATAATAAATTTATACAGGCATTTTCTCACATGAAGGTTTAGATTTTAGATTAATCAGCTTTTAAAATTTTTGACATTTACAGAATTTCATAGGGTTTGTTTTTCAAACCACAGAGTTATTATTATATATCTTTACATGTGAATTCCTAAGAAGCTTGTATTTTAAAACTTCAATTTCAACCAAATTATAGGCTCTAAAATTGTAAACAGTAAGGAGTTTCATATTTGTAAAACATGCATAAATCTAGAAAAATCATGTAACAAATTTTTTATGTAAAAGTGTGAAACTTTAATACCATAAATCAGATATTTAATTATATTCAAAATATCAGTAGCATTCAGTTATCTTTTATACTGTATAAGCTATATGTAATAAACTAAATATAATGAAATATTTACACCTTTCTATAGATATTCATGATTTTATAATGGAAACAAATATTTTGGGAAGATATCTATTTTAATAAGCAATTGCATAGAGTATGATATTAAATAATATACTAGTACATTCCTACATAGGCAGGACTGGATTTACCAATAGGCCAATTAGGCCCCGTTTTAGGCCCTACGATTCTGGGGGCCCCAAAACTATCAATCAGTTTTCAACTTTTATAAACTTATAAAAACCTATTTTTTCTTATTAAAAGTGCTAGATAAAAAGTAAAATTTTAAAGGTTCCTTATAAGTTATTGTGGACGCGCTGTTATGGGCTTTAGAAGAACTGTCACCGGATAGGCTTTTACTCCAACAGGACGTAAAGCAGCGTAAAATTTTAAAAAATAATGCATTCTAACACAAAATAATACAACGAAATATAAAATCGAAGAATAGCATTTCTGATTTCAGAACACAAAACAAAAGTAAAAGAAACTTGGTTAGGTTAATTTAACCGCCATATTTTTTTGGTCAATAAATGACGACACTTTCCATTCTGTAAGAATACTAAATGGCGGGGCGAAACAAGCCCTTCCAAAGCTGCCCCATTTGCTATTTTATGCCACTTTCTAATGAGTGAGATTATTACGGGGCGGGGCTAATTCCAATCACAGTCTGCACACACACCAGTGGAGGAGGACCAGATGGTGAAAAACGAGGATCGCCGGTCCGGGCCTAGAACCACGAAAAAACTTTGCAGCAGATGCCGGACCAGAGTCCTCCTGCGCAGTAGCGCCGAGAGAAATCCCGGGCCGCGGTACGAACCAGATTTTGGGCCCTATTTATATAATAAATTCTTATTGTTAGGAAGCGGCCCGGGCCCTTCAATCTTCTACGGGCCCGGGAGCCCTTTGTTAAATTTGTCTCTAATATCCGAGCCCCTTGTTCTTTTTGTTTTCTTGTTTATTTATTTAAAAAAAACACGTATTGAATATCATAATCATACTTTGACTTACGTTAGTCTTTCTCTTCCTTGTACTTATGTATTTGAATGTACCTCAGGAATAGTGGCGATCTGGCAATACTGCCCTCCGAAGCAGGATAGGGACTTTAGGATAAGATCTTTAGCGCGTAAAAAAGTTTTTGAAACGTGGGTTAGGTTAGGTTAGTTTTGGTTAAGCCGCCATATCCTGGCGGTGGCCACCTATAGAGCCTAACTTCTTTTTGTCAACAGATGACGCCACGCTCCATTCTGGTAGAATACTATGTGGGGGCGAAACAAACCCTTCCACAGGTTGCTCACCCCTGTGAAGGGATCAGCCGGATTGTGGAAGACAAGGATCGACGGGCCGGGCCCAGACCTCATGCTAAATATTTTAAGGGGTGGGACCCAAAACTCGAACTCGGGTCCTCCAGAGTGGAAAGCAGAAGCGTTTCCACGCGGCCAACCCAGCCGACTTATAGAGCCTATCATAGATTGGCCAACACCCATGATGGGATCACCCGAATGGTTGAAGGATGGGGTTCAATGGCCAGGCCCGGACCCCACCTGAAAATCTGGAGGTGCAGGACAGAGATTGGAACCCGGATCCTCCAAGATGGCAAGCCACAGCTTTATCACGTGGCCATCCGGCTATTGAAACGTGGGAAGGGTGAAAAATAGGTCTTGTCTGGTTTTGTTTAAATTCGGTCAAACGTGTTGTAGAGGTCGGCCGAATTGGCCGCGTGGAAAAGCTTCGACTTACCACTCTGAAGGACCCGGGTTTGTCTCTCGGGTCCCACCCTTTGAAAATATTTATTATGGGGTCCGGGCCCGGCCCGTCGATCCCCGTTCTACACAATCCGGCTAACCCCTCCGCAGGGGTGGGCAACCTGTGGAAGGGCTTGTCTCACCCCGCCACTTAGTATTCTTTCTGAATGGAAAGTGGCGTCATCTGTTGACAAAAAAACGTGTTATAGTAACCTAACATTTAAAGAGAAGAGAACTTTAAGGGCTTATGTAAAAATTTTTTTGAAAATTCATCGCTCGGCTTTAGAACATCCTACATGTGGCGGCCGGATTGCCGAGTTGCAACGCGTTAGCTTCCCTCGCAGGAGGACCCGGGTTCGCGTCCCGGGTGCGGCATTTCTCCTGAAAAGTTTTTCGGGTGCTGAGACCGGTCAAGAGATCCCGATCCTTCACCATCCGGCTTCCCTCCACGGGTAAGGGTGTAATCTCCCTGATTAGAAAGGGGCGTAAAAAAAGAATAAAAGAAAAACCTCACAGAAGTTCAACTGACGTGAAAGAAGAAAATAATGTGTAATAACTTCTGGTATAAATTGTGCCGCATAATTAAATTTAGTGGTTAATTTTTGTAATTTCTATGATATTTTGTGATTAAAATTTAAAAAATAGGAAACAATAATTTTTTTATTTTAAAATGTTTTCTTGTGTATGCAAAATTATTTGTATTTTTTGTTATTTAAAAAATAAAACATTTAATTAGAATTTGACACTGTATTTTGTTTTAGTAGGATAAAATGTGAGCCGTTTGCTCACCGCTGGATCCAACAAATGATGATATTTTAGCATTTGCCTCGTGGAAACGCTTCGGCTTTCTACTCTGGAAGACTCGGGTTCGAGTCTCCACCTCTTAAAAAAATTTATCATGGGGTCCGGAGCCGGCCCTCGATCCCCATCATCCACATCCCGGCTGATCCTTCCGCAGGGTGAACAGCCTGTGGAAAGCCTGTTTCGCCCAGCCACTTAGTATTCTTCCAGAATAGAAAGTGGCGTCATCTGTTGACAAAAAAAAAGATGACCACGTACTAAAGCATTGTTTTTTGACAACAGATAACGCTACTTTCCATTCTGGAAGAATATTATGTGGCCAGGTGAAGCAAGCGCTTCCTCGTCGGCAGGATTGGCCGCGTGGTAACTCTTAGACTTTCCACTCTGGAAGACCCGGGTTCGAGTCTCGGGTCCCACCCTTAGAAAATATTTATCAAGGGGTCCGGGTTCAGCTCATCGATCCCCGTCCACCACAATCCAGCTGATCCCTCTGCAGGGGTGGACAGCTTTTGGAAGAACATATTTCGCTCCGTCACTTAGTATTCTTCCAGAATGGAAAATGGCGTCATCTGTTGACAAGAAAAACAACTCCTTTCACAGACTGCCCACCCCTGCGGAGGGGTCGGCCAGACTGTGGAGGACAGGGATCGACTGGCCGGACCCGTACGCCATGATAAATATTTTCAAGAGGTGGTACCAAGTAGATACTAAGCGGTGGGCAAGGATGTGGATATTGAGTAAAACAAGAACGTGACAGTGACCATACCTATGAACATTTTTTCAGTTATGCTACAATACGCTTTTTCCTAAAATATAAATAAAAATAACATAAACATACAAAATAAAATGTCAATAAAGTTAGCTAGCAGTATATTTAAGAAAAATTTGAAAATGATCCATATCTATTAATATTTATTTATCTATTAATGGATTTATCACATTTAAGATATATCGATCATTTTCGATCAGGAAAATGATCGATATATCTTAAATATGATTACTGTGAAAGCCATTTTTCCCTTTTAATTAACTTCTAAATAAAGCAAATTATTAAATATAATATAAATAGTCAGTTAAAAATCCATTTTTCGTAATAATAATTTTAAAACGCACTTACTGTGAAATCCGGCACTCTTGGTTTTTTTTTTTGCATTTTTTTTACTCCCCTTTTCAATCAGGAAGATTACTAAGAGGCGGGGCTCGTTCCAACCACGGGCTGCACCCATACCTGTGGAGAGGAGCATGATAGTGGAGGAGAGGGATCGCCGGGCCGGGCTCAGAGGCTTGAAAAACTTTTCAGGAGATGCCGGACCCGGGTCCTCATGCGTGGCATTCCAACTTGTTACAACTCTGGAGGACCCGGGTTCGAATCTCGGGTCCCACTCTTGAAAATATTTATCATGGGGTCAGGGCCCGGCCCGTCCCTCTCGAGGGCACTCACCTTGACGTGGTGAGAGGTCTTACCGGCTGTCACTATGCCTGTATCTGGTGGATCCGGGCCGATACGTCCTTATAGACAAAGAGAAAAACTAAGAGATGCCAAATGTTAGGCGAAACTCTGGCGAAGACGACACCACACCTTCGACGGGCGTGTGCAGACGTTGGTGTGTCCTGAAGTGAGAAGAATAAGGGGGGAAAGCATAAGAAAAGATTGAAAAGTTCTTGACAAAAGGAGTGTGGCAAGCCACTAGAGGAAATGAGATGGGGAGAAGCATCCAATACCCGATGGACCTCAGAGGCCCCAAAGTGAGAAGAATAAGGGAAAGCATAAGAAACGATTGAAAAGTTCTTGACAAAAGGAGTGTGGCAAGCTACTAGAGGAAATGAGATGGGGAGAAGCATCCAATACCCGATGGACCTCAGAGGCCCCAAAACGGAAATTTAGTTAAGGGCTAGCGCGCACGGACGGTTTTTTCACCGCACGATTGTTTAACCGCCAGCGGCTGTTTGACCGCTTAAAATGTCGATTGGGTGCTCGAGCGGTTAAAATACTGCTGATCCCGCACAAAATACACTCACTCGCAATGAATATAATGAACTTGAACATTCAAATATTATTATTTGTCCTCCACAATCCCGCTTCGGCGACACAGTGCACGAGATGCGAATGCGGCCTTCATTCCCCTAGGCCTGGCAAACCTGAGCGAGTCCGCCGTATTCGTATTTCGTTCGCTTGTGGATCAGAGAGGTGGTCAGGCGAGTCCGCACCCCTAGTTGCAGGCTATGATTAAGCCGAGATTATTCTCGCAGACATAAGTACCCTGTAGTACCCTCGTAGGTGGAGCAGGGGAAAAGCTTTGGCTAAAGTCTCAGAATACGACATGAGCCCGGCCCGTCGATCCCCTTCCTCCACAATCCGTCTGACCCCTCCGCAGGGGTGGGCAGCCTGTGGAAGGGCTTGTTTCGCCCCGTCACTTAGTATTCTCCTTGAATGGAAAGTGGCGTCATCTGTTGACAAAAAAAACCACTCGGCGCTGCCCTCGAGATCACCATTGCCAAAACGAAGTTGGCAATGGTGATCTCGAGACATCACCATTGGCCAAAACGAAGTTGTAAAAATAAATTGATCAATTTCATTTATTATTTTTCACTTCTCAACTTTAGTACCGGAAACGTGATTAGCGCAAGCATTTACTTGGGTACTTTTTCATTTTTATGCCCCTTTCCAATCAAGGAGATTACTAAGGGGGGATTAGTTCACGGACTTCACCCACACCAGTGGAGGGAGACCGGATGGTGAGACCTTCCAATCAAGGAGATTACTAAGGGGGGATTAGTTCACGGACTTCACCCACACCAGTGGAGGGAGACCGGATGGTGAAGGAAGAGGATCGCTGGGCCGGGCCCAGCATTCCGAAAAAACTTTTTAGATGATGCCGCACCGGGCCTAGTTTTTTCGGATCGCTGGGCCGGGCCCAGCATTCCGAAAAAACTTTTTAGATGATGCCGCACCGGGCCTCGTGCGTGGCACGCCGACACCATTACCACTCGGCCATCTGGCCGCCTTACTTGTGTCCTAGAAAAATTTACAGAAAATAGAGTTGATCAGTTTGGCTTCTAAGAAAACTATATAGATGGGAAAAACTTCTAAAGCGGTCTAACAGTGATATACAGTGAAAACTGACTTCACGACCACGATTTTTGTTTTGAGAATCAAATTTTTTCCCATAGAAATAATGATATTTGACCCTCCATAAGACGATCTACGACCATCATTTTTTTAGACCAAACATAAGTGAAACTGTCTATGACAACCATAATTTTTTAACATCATTACTAAATGACTATCTTTATTGCTTACATCAGTAACGTTTTCTATTAAACTTAAATTTCATTTAAACCAAACTACAATTGAAAAAATTGCATCGTGCGTATTTTTCTCCATCATTCATACCACGAGAATGACATATAGCGCTTGGATAACAAAATCATGGTGTCATTTCTACTTTAATGCGATATCTTTTTAATATGCACGTTCCTTAGATTTTTATTTATGATATGATAATTAAATTTTGTATTAAAAGCGTTAAAAATCATAATTTGAAGGCTTTTGGCAAAGTGTATAGAGAAAACAAGAAAGGTGAAAACAATCAGTCACCGGATTCGGATGTTTGTGTTCTACGCGTACTAATCAAATGTAATCTCATGCACGTGTGATGCTATCACTGTACTTTGGATATTGAAACATGGCTAAACCATGTTAGTTATGTAAGTTAATGCCTTGAATTTAGAACAGCGAATAAAAATGATTGAAGACAGTAAGAAAAATTTTCTGAAAGAGCATTATCAGAAAAATTTAACGTGGGGAGAAAACAGATCTACAAAATATTGTCTCAAAAAAGAAATTCTGACTAAATGAAGGAACAACGGAAATCACAACCTTAAGCGAATGACATCTGCAAGAAACATGTTGAAGAATTAAACTGGCAACAATAGAAAATAATGAAAAATTGTCGTCTCAATTAAACGACATCGAACATGCTTTGCCGTAGATATAAAAAAAAATAAAAGTGGAATGCGACAAAGCACTATTGAGTTTTTTCCATATTCAGGGCCGCCGAGAGGGGGTGAAATCCAAGACTTTTGTCATGGACCCGGCATCGAAAAGGGCCCGACCGTCGAGCCCCGACGTGTCACATAACATGTCCGGTAGTTCGCAGGCCACGACAATGCGCACTGTCTATCACCCAAAGCAGTTGTGCCAAAATAAACTATTTTATATATAACAGTATTTTGATAGGCGAAGGTTTTAAAATTTTTATTTATCCTTCATGGAAGATTTTTAAAATTTTTGGCTTGATCTCAGATGAGGCCCAAAAAATATAAAAATTCTCTTATTTAATGTTTATATTTTGTATTATACGTAATGTATCGAATTTTGAATTTATTGTACACATTTTTAAATAAATGTTTGTTTTATATGACTTTTATTAAAACTGATGTACTTTTTAAATGGGGCCCGGACTTGTCATGTACCCGAAAGTTTCTCTCGGTGGCCCTGTCCATACTAAATATGTTGTGTTTTTGAATAAATGATAGTCTTATAAATCGTAACAAAAAGATACGTTTCAAGTGTAATAATTTTGTTTCATTTAAATATGCTGTATTATAATTAACCTATATAAGCCGACTACCTGTATAAGCCACCAGTTTTGATTGGAACGGGAGATGATCGTCTTATACAGGTTCTACTGTATTACTAAGATTATTAAATATTTTTTTATAATTCTTAAAATGCATATTACTGCGATCCTGAGACGCTTCTTAATTATTGCGTAGCAGACACAAAAATCGTATTTCTCCGATCACTTTTCCTTTTTTTACTTGAAAACATTGTACACACGATTCCACTCAAGATTGTTTATATGTTTTTCGTTTATTTACGAATTTGTAAATAAATTCACTTGTAATATCAACTTTCTTACTATTCTGTCAAAAAATTTTCCCAATGGAAATTTCAAAGCATTTCGGTTTCGTTGTAAATAATAAATACTATAGAAAAATTGTTGAAATACTAATAAAAATTTCCCACAGGATTTTGTATTTCAAATTATCATCCTTTATTATAAAAGACAAAACTTCAAAATTATGTATTTTATTCAAATTACTATATAAGCGTTTGTATAACATATTATGTATAACTTTTATTGATTAGATTTTAGTATAATAATGTTGCAGAAGCAGTGAACAATATGGTAAAACGTAACTATAGTGATACTATCTTTTTGTTGAATTAATATCGCAAAAAATCAAAGTCAAAACTAAATAAAATAAAAACAGGAATGTTCATCCATCTGAACGGCATCCAAAAGGCTGCGACAACTAGCATTGCAAATCCCTGATCTGAATATGGGAGTATATATATAAAAAATTAATAATCATTAATTACAAAAATCTCTCATATAAATTGCATATTTGTAAATTTAATCAAAAATATCGGAGACGATCGCGTCATTACAAAATACCGTATAGCAGGATCGATGGATAGTCAAATGTTTTTGTAATTATTAAAAATTTTATTGTTTATATCGATCAAATTTCAAAATTGTATATACAGTATATATAAAATTATTATTTTTTAATGTTCTTGAAAATATCAACTTATACGGAGACAAACTAAATTTTCGATTGAATCCAATGTGGAGGTTGGAACGGGATCTGTCCAGATTCGTTTTCTGGAATGGCCAACAAAACTCAGGAGAGATAATCTTAAGGAAAATAATAATTAATAATAATAATAATAATAATAATTTCGAAGCGCCATTTGGTAACAACTAAAGTAAAAAAAATTCTAAAATAAAAAGCATAAACAGAAGTTTCAGATTGCTTGCTAAAATCGAAATTTTAAATTCACGATTTTTGTAAAATGTTTTTGAGTTTACTCTATCTTGTGATTGCACATTGAATGCTTATTTTTAGATAATAGTTATAAAGGTAAATATTTGGAATATATTTAATTTTTTTCTATTTTCATAATCAATTTTATTTTTAAATAATAAAACAAGTTGTCAGCAATGATATCATTTATAACATTACGCCTACGGAAAACAAACATTCGATTTACGATGGAAGTTTATAAAGTAATTAGGCTGAAGAAAAAAATCGCTTGTATTTATTATCCAATAAAAATCATATCGTGACAAATCACTATGATATTTATTGAGAAGCAATTAATATTTAATATTCCCTGAGGGGAAAATAAAATATTTTGAGTTGTGAATACAGATTTACATTTTAGCTATTTCATGCCATAAAATATTCTAAAATGCAATATATTTATTATAATGTAAATAATATTTATGCATATTTATTTTTTCAATACAATTTTTATTTAGTCAATCATTTTCATATTTGCTCAATATTTTGATTTTTAATCAATACAAAAGGATTGTGACAAATATTTTTAATAATTTTTACTGTCTAAAAATATGTATTTATACAGAAATCATGATAACATCCAAGATATGCATCAAAACATTGTATAAAATCTCTACATCTTGTAAGTAATTTTAGAATACTTACAAGAATGTTTATATAAATTTAATTATATATTTCTTTATGGTTTAAATGATATTAAATAATAATTTAAATGAGGCCAAAAAAATATAAAAATTCTCTTATTTAATGTTTATATTTTGTATGATATGTAATGTATCGAATTTTGAATTTATTGTACACAAATTTTTCCTATTGAAATTCTATTTTCTTATTTCTTGAAATATTGTTAGATAATTTAATATTTATTAATCTTGGATAAGAAAACGTTTAAACCAAAAATTTTTTGAGTAGTTATGACAATATCACTACTCATTTTATTTATAATTTGTTATCTTACAAATGCAGGAGAATAATTGAATATTTTCCTTTTACATATATAGATAGTAATGTTTGTAGAAACAAACATTATATATCTGACAAAAAAACAAACTACATAAATGATTATTGGGATAGGCAGTGTCAAAAAGGGATAAAGTTGTTACAAAACAATTTTTGCAAATTATCAAAACATTATACAACTAAATAATTAGATAATGTTAACTTTATTAATTAAAAATTAACAAAAATTTTGTTAATTTTTGATTAATAAAAATTCATTTAATATAGCAGTTAATTTTATCATCATCATCATCATCTTAAAAGACACTTTTCAAATATAAATTATATAAAAAATTTGCCTATTTTGATCACAAATAATAAAAATTTTCAAAATTATTCCATACCAGTGATCAATTCATTCAATATGGATACAGCAAAGCATTTTTATTATCTTTTTCTCTTTGGTACATTAAGCAGGTTTACAGTCCAATTAAGAGAAAGGCACCAGGAATTGCAGAAAGCAATGGCAGGAGAGAATTCATTATCCCACAATCTCAAATTTAAACAGAATAATTAACAATATATACCAATATATGTATTTATGCCAATAAACAACAAACTAGGTATGATACAATGACAGATATGCATTATGTTTTTATATAATAATATACTGTTTATAAAGCCACAATATTCACTATCAGATATTCATTTTTTCCTTAACATTAATTATGATATTAGCATTACATTATAAGATGATTTTGTTTTTCCCTTTTGATTCTTGACAGTGAACAAATGATGGTAGTCCCAATAAGAAATATGTTAAGTGAAAAATATACTTTGAAACAACTGCAAGAAATATATATTTTATAAAAAAGATTAGTTTTTATATCAGTTATAATCATTTGCTAACTAAATTATGATTTTTCATTACAAAACTATAATGAAAATTTTTAGGTTTAATGGCAATAATTTTATTAAAATTATAACATTTTTATAACAAAACAAAACAAAAAATAAACAAAATAATTATGCATAGCATTTAATATATTTAATTGGGAAAGGCATTAAGTGAGGTATTCTGGATATTTAACCAATATAAAACGTATAATTTTAGTTGCATCAAACAAAACTTTATTCACATAGAATATCTTGTACTAGTTCTAAAAAATAATATGCTTGATATTATTCCCATCTTGCAAATCTGTAAAGCACCAAATTATGGTAATATATTTAATTTGATAAACCAAAAGGCACTAATTTTTGTTTTAAATAATGATAGCAAATATATTACTATACACATTATACAATGATACAAAGAGGTAAAGAGTTAGGGGATATTTGATTATCTGAAAAAATGGAAATCTTTCAAAGGATGTGTCATATTTTTTTTTTCTCTTCAATTTCATATATAAACTCAAAACAATTTGACTCCTTTTATAACATATAGGAATACTTTTTTTAGGATGAAAAGAACATCCTCAATAAAATTTTTATGAAAACTGAATTTCATTTCTAAAATATTACTACAGTAGATTGAAAAATATTTTTTTTTTTGTTTTTTTTCCAGAATTTTATATTTCAAATTACCACCCTTTATTATAAAGATAAAACTTTAGAATTTCCAAAACATTATCAATTATATTATTTTAGCAAATTTTCAACTGAATTATCATCATATTTATACATAATAGTTAAAAAAATCACTTACATAATATGATTTTGGCTTTGCATGAAGTTGAAACAATCTCCTTTCTTGAACATAATTTTGTACATTTTCTTTTAAATCACATCACTGTTTCAATGTTTAGTCTTATCACATAATTCTTCATATTTATTTGTATCTTCTTTCAAACAATCAAACAATTCTAGCATTTCTAACATTTAAATTAGAATATATTGCATTGTAATGTTATAAATTTATAAAATTACAATGCAGAAATTTCATTTGGGAATCATAAATATCTGAAATACATTTTTTTTTTCCATTTCAATTTATAAAATTACCACTGTTCAACTATTTAATTAGTTATGATAATGCTAATGTTTCATGAACAATAATTGGCCTAGCATATAATGACAAGTTTACATAATGCTGCAAAAGCAAACAGTAATGCTAACAATGATATACATAAAATCAACAATTTTCCACTTTGGTATGAGGAACTTGATCAAAATGGAAATACCAAATAATTTCTTTCATTTTCGTACTATTGCTCATCAAAATGGCAGATTCAATTTTTCCTAAAACATTATATGATCAGAAATTCAATGTATATTACACTCGACCTTCTCGTAAGCTTCCTGACGTATGCCTTAATCCTTCTGATTTTGTAAAATCAATTTCAGCATAAGATTCAGTTGGTTGCTGCAATTTGAAACTTCGAGGGGAACGGGGAGTTTTCTCATCATCAACTATTGGGGCTAAATCTAAAGAGGCATAATTCAATTCACGTTCACTACTTATTGAAGAAGGACGAGAATTTGGTAGTGATCCAGATCCAATTGAAACATTTTCATACATAACTTCTGAAGGCTTTTCTTTTGAACTTATTGGAGATGATGTTATTACATTCAGGCTGCTTTGTTCTGAATTACTTTCTTCTTGGGAATATGCTGATGTCGTTGAAACACAATTAAGGTCTGGAGTATGTGAATTCTTCAGCCAGTTAGCAGCATTTAATGATGATGCCAAAAGTGGTTTTGCAACAATTATGGGAGAAACAACAGAGGATTTGGCCGAAGAAGTTATTGGGTAGGAACTTTTCCTCCCAGGTGATGGTGAATCAGCACGTACAGAAATAGGGGCAGTTGGAGCAGAAAATTGTTTTTTAAATGTGAGAGATGACTGAGGTGAACGTGCAGATGGAGAAGGTGTTTGTCCTCCACTTGATGTACCTGAGGATAAGGAAGGACTTTTTGTTCCACCATATATCAGACTAGGACTATGAGGTGTTTGTAAATTATTTTTTGTGGATGGCAAATCACAAGTTTGTACAGCATTTGGAGATAATGCAGAACTTCGTTCGCAGCTTGTTTGTACAGGAGCCATTACAGTATAATCACTTTTTGAAGATAAAGATGTACCAAGATGAATATTAATATAATCATGCATAGCAGAAATTTTTAATGGACTATTTGAATTTACTTGTGTTATGTTATTGTTACTATTATTATTATTATTTAGATGGGATTTTTCAGATAAAAGAACAGTTGACATTACTACATTAGAACATGAATGGTTGAAATCAAGATTAACATAATCCCCTAAAGGATTTGGTGGAGGTGGGGGTGGAGGTGCTTGTGGTGGAAGATCTGCATCACTAACTACTTCACTATTCAAATTAGAAGAATTATTCCCTGAGTTAAGGTGACTGTCTTTTGATTCAATAGTTTGACTTACAAAATGAGGTAAATGATTTTCTTCTGTATTTGGAATAGTTCCACTTTTCTGAATATTCACAATATCAACAGGACTATTAATTTTGGAACCAGGTAAATTTTTTGGAAGGAAATTATCTTCATGATCTTTAATTTCAGTATTTTTTCCTGTTGTCTTTTCAGGTTTTTCAGACAGTTCAACTAAAGAAGACATAGGAGAAGTACCTGAAGAAGAACGACTATTGGAACGTTGCCGCGTATTAACTACACCAAAACGTCTGGTATGATCTGTGTTATCATGATTGTTCCCAACTTTTCCTTTAGAATGTGATGATGGCTGATTATAATCTATTTCCATAAGATCCTCGCTGTAATCTTTAGTTGATGACGTACGATGACGTTGTACCCCACTAGGAAGAAGTGGTGCACTAGATGATTTAACTGATGCTCTTGCATCAATATTTTTTAATGTACCAAGTTCAGATTCTATGCTATTTACACCTTTCTTTGCATTTGTAGATGCCTGACTTCCAACTGAATAAGCTCGAACTCTTGATGTTTCCAAATGTGTTGCAAGATGACTTTTTCTTAGCTGATTAAAAACAAATATAAAATTAAATTCAATTACAGCAAAATATTCTAATTAATAAAAAATTAATATATTATTGTTAAAATTATATAGTATTTAAACAAAAATGTTAACATATTTTTAGTTTCAAGAATTCTAATCAAGTAAGAATGTTATATCAGATATCACAATATGAAAATATATTTGCAATTATATACAAAATTTTTAATGCAAGTCAAAGTTATACAAATCACAAAATTTCAATGTAAATAAATGCATTGAATAATCAAATATATAAAATTTTATTTGTGCTTTTTAATGTGTATTTCTTACAATTAACTTTTTCCAAATTAATATAAATTATTAAAGAAATATATTAAATTATATGTTAAACTATATATAAAGATTTTACTTATAAATTTCTTTTACAAATGTAATTCAATCTTTTGTAATTTTAGCTTATTCATTTCTAAAGCTACAGATTTTTATGTTATTTTTTCAGAGATGAAAAGACTAATAACTGTCAGAGAATATTTTCTCATGGCTACAATATTATTCCTATTGATGAAGTTATAGTTTCTACATTTTATAATTAATTTGAAAATAATTTCTGTGTTGATCTTGAATATAACATTAATGTAGTTTAAAAAATAAAAAATTTATTTAGTTTAAATTTTGAATTTATATTATATTTAAAAAAGCATAACATTATTATGTTACAAAAAAATTGCAATTATATAGGAATGCCATAAACAGATTAAAATTACATACCTGAGGGCGACTTCCAATAGAATAAGCTCTCACAGGCTTAATATAATCATCAGAATCATCTTCTGATGGTGAAAAATATGACTTAACCTGTAATGAAATCCTAAATTTATTGATGGTTAATTTTTAAATTACATACAGTAATTACATTTTGCAATAAAACAACAAAATGAATACAATAAATAATATAAATAAAGAATTCAGAAATATATGCTGTATTTTCTCATGCAATTTTCCTTCTTTTTTGCCTACTTTTGATAACTCAAGGTACGGAAGTGCTGATGGAATTCTTATTATTTTTCTGTCTAAATGCTATTGAACTGAGTTATCTATTTGAAGAAAATGACAGAGATATGGATACTGCTGGTCTATATAATTGTTAATTTATAATAATTTTATAATTGGAAAACAAGTTTTGAATGTATATTTGCAATATAAATCATATTTATAAATAAAATAATTATGTTTTATGAATCTTCAAAAAAATGCGTTTTCAACTTTTTCATTTATATGAATATTTGATTACCAATTTTTTATTACTTCATTTATTTTCAATACTTTTTTCATTTCTTACTTATTTGTGTTGGAAGATTAAAAAATTTTACTTAAAATTTATGAAATAAATTATAAATATATTTAAAAACATTTATAATCCTATTCAAAACCACAATCTTTTATAGTAATCATCAATTGGAGAGTGACAACCATAATCTAACTTTTTCGTTTTAATTCTGTATGCATAAGCATAAATCAAGAAATTATTGAAGCCTTTCAAAATAAAAAAATACAGAATTAATTTACATACAAGTAATATAATATTAGTATAAATGAAGAAAAATTTATGCTAATATTTTATAGTAATTTTTAAAAAACATTATAATTTCAAACTGCCTAATCATTTAATATTAAGATATCTGTAAATAATAAATAGTATCTTTTTCATGAAATACATTAATATACAGGTATCTCTCCTATAACATAGGTTCCTACAACACGGTTTTGCTCTGACATTATTTGAAAATTGCAGAAACCCTGATATAACACGGTACTTCTACTTAATACATTTATAAAATTACATTTACTCTGTTACAATACAAAACATTTTCATTAATTTATGTAAATTCACACTATGGGCACACAATACACAAATTGCAATCACTGAGAAATACTTTGTTAAAATTAGTCATAAATGCAAATTCGTTAATTTGTCATGAGAGGGACAATACACAATCTATTTTCAATTTTGATTTGAAATTGAATAAATTGAATTAATTTTGAAATTGAGTTAATTGACGACAATTGAGAATTTTATGTTCCAAACATTCAGTTCTAAGATAAAAAAAATAAGTTTTTATTCTTCAATAGAGGAATGTGAAAGAAAAAAAATTTTTCTATTCATAATTTTTTTGGGTATATATTAAGGAACGATTGTTTTCTAGTGGATTGTAGCTAGTTAGATTACAGATTTTGTAAAGAGAGCAGAAGATACACAAACTTTAAATGTAGAAAAAAGTTCAGAAAGTGAAGTTGATATTGTTAAAAAAAAAAAATGTGAAAAAGTTCAGAAAGTGAAGTTGATATTGTTAAAAAGAAAACACGTTCTTACTTCAGAAAGTGAAGTTGATACTGTTAAGGAAATAAGTGTTCATTTTAACAAAATAACAGTAAGGTAGATATAATTATCAAATGAATGTTATACAGGCTATATACTTTATTCTTACGTTTTGTTTCCAATGTTTACTTTTTGCTTTAAAAGGTTTTCCTTTAATATAATATCAGGCTTTTGTTAACTATGATATAAATTTTTTAAGAAACTTTCAAACATTCGTTATCCAAATTTTTAATGAATTTTTTATTATATATATTGTTATATATTGTTACATATATTGTTTTTTCTAGCTGATATTAGCTAGATTATGTGTTTACAGAACAGATATATAAAAATAGTGTAAAGAATGTTTGTGCCCATCCAGGTGCAGACATTGCATCTGATCACAATTTGGTAATTGTAGAAATGGAGTTGAAACTCAAAAAATTGAGAAAGGCAGAAAGTATAAAAAGATGGAATAGAAAAATGCTAAAACAATAGAACATTAAGGAAAGAGAAGATTTTGAAGAAAGGATAGAGAAAAAGAAAATAAGAAAAATTCTTCTAAAACACAAAACTGCTTATCACCAATTTAAATAAAGTTCAAACACAATACAGCACAATTAGCAGTGTGTAGGAATGGGTTTTATTAGAGACTGTAAAAACGCTTTTGGCATTTCTCAATACCATCTTCAGTTACATACTCAACATTAGAACAGTTTTTTAAACAAAAGATTCTAGAACAAAGTAGTAAAATTTGAAAATAAATTTCATGGGAAAACAAACAAAAAATAAAAAATAAATCTTTTGGATAAAATAAATTAACATAATAAATTATTAAAGAATAATAAACAAAAAAACCAGTAAAAGATCAGAAAATACATATATCGGCTAGGTGTTAAGGATCAGTATCATACAACAGTCAAAAGTCCAGAGGCTAGATGCGTTTAGGTGTAACATTACAAAGTTAAAATTAACTTGAGAATCATCCTTGGGTACTCTCCGTATTCTTTTGGACAGCATATTTCCATGTTTTCGACATAATATCTGCTTGTTGAAAATTAATAACATTTTCATACAGATTGGCTTTTAAGATCTCTACTTTCTCTGAAGTAAATAGCTCTTTATGGTCTTGTACTTTCTTAAACACTTTAGCTTCATCCCACAAGATGTTAACGTCTTTTTCATATGCCCTCTGGGCCAGTGCTGTCGTGAGATTTCCTTTTTTTATGCTGTCTTTATGCTCTAGTAACCTGTCAGAAAAGTTCCTTTTGGTAGCACCTATATATACTTCTCTATAGCAATCCTGGATATTATCAATAGGTATTTTGTATACACCTGACTCAAGATTGGGATCTCTCTTTTCTTTGTCATTCCTATGCATACTAAATACTGTAGGTGGTCTCTTATAGATGGATTTTATGTTGGCTTTTGCTAAGGTTTGGTTCAGTGTCTTGTACCCTTATAATCGATAAGGTAGGGAGACCCTGCTGGTGTTTTCTACAGCAAAACATGTAGGTTGGGCTGCCCGGTATAACTTTGTTGGTTTTCGAATTTGCATTTCTGTTCTAAAAAGATTTTACGCATAAATTTCATGCTATACCCGTGTTTAAACCCGCAACGGTAGATCCAAACAAGTTCGGTGTTCAAAAATGTATCGTTGCTACAACGAGTTAATGCCCATCGGAAGTAGGCACAAAATGAGGATTTCTTGTAAGACCATGGGTCGTAAGACCACCTAGGAATTAAGACAGGTGTATTGTGGGTTTGGTGTAAACAGTAGTATCTATGTGTGTAGGGTGGGCAAAGATTTTAACATCTAGGAAGTCGATGGTCTTATCGTTTTCAGCAGACAACTTAAATTGGAGACCATATTGCGGCTTTGAAAAGTGCTGTACAAGTTCTGAAGCAAGGCTTTGATTCCCCCAGAGTATAAAAATATCAACAACATAGCAGGTATAAAGAAGCAGTTCTGCCTTAATATCAATATTTGAATCGAGTTGTCTTTCCATTTCCCTAATGACGATCTCAGACAGAACTTCTGCCTTTACTACTTTGTTCTAGAATCCTTTGTTTAAAAAACTGTTCTAATGTTGAGTGAGTATATAACTGAAGATGGTATTGAGAAATGCCGAAAGTGTTTTTACAGTCTCTGATGGTATTGAGAAATGCCAAACGTGTTTTTACAGTCTCTAATAAAACCCATTCCTACACACTGCTAGTTGTGCTGTATTGTGTCTGAACTTTATTTGAAAATAAGAAAAGTGCAAAATATAGATGAGAGATAGAATGTGATTAAAGACAGTATAAAATCAGTGGCTAATGAAAAGGTTGGAATCATGAGGAAAAAGGGTAAGAAGCCATGGGTCAGTAAAAAAATGATTGATAAAATGGAGGAAAGGAGGAAATGGAAGAATATAAATAGTGAAGAAGGAAGGAGAAGTTATAATAAGCTTAACAATGAACTTAGAAGAGAGGTAGAAACAGCAAAAACAAAATGGCTAGAAAAAGAATGCAAAGAGATGGAAGAATTAGAGAAGATTGGAGACATGATTTGCTGTATGACAGGGTGAGGAGATTTGGATGGGTAGATAAAAGTGGCAGAGGTATAGGCGGTATAGATGACGGAAATGGAAAAAATTTGATTACAAAAGAACTTGTACTAAAAAGATGAGAAGAGTACTTGGAAGACTTATATGCTCTGAAAGATAGACCTAAGACAATCATTTTAAAAGAGGCTACAGATGTTGATGAAAATGAAGTTGGAATAGAAACAACAAGAGAGGAAGTGAGAAAGCCAAAGAAAGGCAGAGGGTGCAGATGAAATATCTATAGAATTTTGGAAAACTATGGGAAAAAGTGATGAGGAAATATTGTTAGAGATATGCAATGAAATCTATGAGACAGGAGTTTGGCCTGAAGATTTTCTAACAATAAGGATGATACCATTAGAAAAAAAAGAAGAATGCAGTAAAGTATGAAGATTTCAGGACAATTAGTTTGATATCACATACTGCTAAGATACTGCTGCATATCATTAACCCTTTGCGATCCTAAAAAATTTTTTTTAACGGTCTACCGCTCTAGCGCGTCCATTTAAAAAAATTATGATTTTTTGTTTTTTTGCCATAATTTTTTTGCATTTTAATATTTTGCCACGAAAAAATTGGATTTTGTCGGCAATATACCGTTCTCTGATACCCTTTTTTAGTTTTGGATAAAGAATCAAAAGAATAAGCGAAAAAAAATACGAAAGCAGTTAGGCCTAATTTGCATATGTAAACAATACATAATTTTTCAAATTATTCATGATTTCAGGCATCGGATAAAAAAATTTTTACATATTTACATTCTTGATGATATTCCGCATCTAATAATACCAAATACTTCATAATTCTAAAAACTTTTTCCAATTCACGAAGATAATTTATGACTTTGTAACATGATCGCCGATTGGTAATTCGATATCTTCAGTAAACAAACAATCGTATTATCCCTCTCGCGGATGAAAATCGGACGATAAGACTTAGCCTCGGTATAAGAATTACTCCCAGGCTTAGGTATAAAAGAAACCCTTACCTGCCTCCAAGATCATGGAACATAGCCAAAGGCCAAACAGGCCCGAAAACACGGCAAAGAGGAGAGGCCAGAATATCAATGCCCTGTTGTGAGAACACTGGCAAAATGCCATCTGATCCCGCCGACTTAAAAGGCTTAAAAACACTTATAGCCCATCTAATATTAGATTGATTAATCATCGCCTCACAAGGCGCCAATTCTCCCTCGTGGCATGATAATCATGTTAATCAAGGTCAGACTGCACCGGCAAGGAGGATGAGTTCTCAATCAAAATAGACCCAGGAAAGTGTACCCGAAAAAGTTCCTTTAAAGAGTCCTGCAAGTACTAGTCGTACTGCCATCAGGAGCTTAAGAGAACCAATCCTGCAAAAATTCCCATTAGAAATTATCTTCACAAGTCTGGGTACCTCAGGTATATCCTCAATTCCCTGACAACACCGTTCTAGGAAGACCTTTTAGCCTTTCTAATGATCTTATTATAACCAGTGAGAACACTCCTATACGTGTCCCAATCACCAGTCCTCCTAGCTTTATTAAAAACCCGCCTAACATTTCGTCTAAGACCGCCCAGTCGTTTATTCCACCAAGAAACGCGCGTTGATGAGCGAGCAGTTCTGACAGGACAGTTTTGGTGATAGAATAAGAGAATTGCCTGTTGAATCTGGTCAACAGCCATCTCTAAATCCACCACCGAGCAAAAACTACTCTGTAAATCCCCCAGGTTAAATTTAAGGTCTTCCCTATAGAAGCCCAATTAGTCCTCCGATGGTCTCTATATGTAACCTGACTAGGTGCCATACCCTGTAAATTAAAGCAAATATATCTGTGATACGAAGAAGAAGGCTCATCAGATACATGCTAGTTCTCAATTAGGTCAGATGATGAAGAAGGATCATCAGATACATGCCAATTTTCAATTAGGTCAGAAAGTAACCTGATTGGGTGCCATACCCTGTAAATTAAAGCAAATATATCTGTGATCCGACGAACAATTCTCAATGGTCAGAAATATTCTGAGTCCCTAACGTTAGGTCAATGACCTCCCTTCTGTTAACAACAGGAAAAGTAGATTTATTACCCCTATTTAAAATAGAAATGTTAGTACCCATCAGAAACTCCAATAGGTGCTCACCCCTTCGGTTGATGCCTTTGCTACCCCAAACCAAATGATGAGAATTAGCATCGACACCAACCAATAAATCAAATTGATTCTTTGGATAAAATTCCACCAAACACCCAAACTCAGGGGTCGGTGGAAGTTCGTTCTTATCATAAGGAAAATAAACAGAGGAAACAATAAATTCCCTACTAACACCCCCTCATCAAGCTTCACCCTAACAGTGGTAAGATTCCTAGAACAGAAATCCCCGACAGGTGATTATTGCTATGTTATTCCTAATGAAAATACGAGTCCGAGGACCACTATCAGAAGTACAAAACGTAAAAGAAAACAACTCACCTTCTTTACAGTAAAGCCCCCATATTTGGCTTTTATAGTGCCATGGCTCTTGAATAAGAGCAAGGTCATAGCAGCTCTTCACGAGCAGCCGACCCAAAAGGGCGGAGGCAGCTCGGGAGTGCTGGAGGTTGATCTGAATCACCTTCAGACCCATGATACTACAGATGCCTAATGTGGGCAAAGATCCATGCCCTCCTCCATTGACTGGACGTCGGTAGGTCCAGTGGTACCCCAGGAAACCCGATCCTTGTCGGTCATCCGACCAGTTCATACCCCTTTGCAGGAGCAATCACCGAAGCTATCGGTCTCCCAGACTTGGAATTAGGATCTGAGAATACCTTAAAGGTCTCTTGATCGACCTCAGAAAAAGCCTTAAAATTGCCGTTTTTGATGGCCTTTGCCGAAGCAATTTCAACCATCAGAATAAGACGCTGTCCCTTAACGTCCCTGGTACGATCCAAGACCCTTCAATTTTCAGTCTTGAACACCGGATTGAATGCTTGGAGTCAAGCCAAAAGTTGGTTCGCATCCCGCGTATGAGTGTCCGCAGTGCGATAAGCCAACGTCACAGCTTGGGTAGGTTCTTCGCAGGGACCCTTAAGGGAATTCCCTACCCAAGAATACACCCATCCAAAAGCCGAATGAGCCACTGACAGGTGAATGAACTCATTCATACAAGTATAAATGAGTGCACTATTGTCCAAGGTATAGCCCTTGAGCAGCGGTAATGTCTCCCCAGAAGGGATACCATCCACACCATTCAAGATCTTCCCCAGAATAAGATCGACCTCGTCAGTCACAATCTTGGAGTCTGGATAATCCTCCTTGATGACGGCCAACCGAAGAGATCTAATGTTTTCGAATATAACCTAGGCTGAAGGCCCTGGGACCACTTAGCAGACCTCACCTCCTCAGAAAAGAGGGTAGACATCACAGATCTGGTTCGCTGGCCAACACCAGGGGTATCAGCAAGAGAATCAGACAAAGAAGCTAATTGAGAAGTGCTGCCCGGTAGCTGAGAACCGCCGGTACTAACAGCTTCCCTCCTAGCCCTCCTTCGCTTTCGCCTAGCCGTTCCAGACAAACGCACCTTTCGCGGACTAGGTTTAAGGCTGTTTCACAATTAGCGGTTGCGACGCGGGATGCGGATGCGGAAGCGGCCATTCGTGCGGTTAACTTCCGCTAGCGTACGCGCACAGAAACAGCTTTCCGTTGCCATTTCACAATAAGAGTTCCCGCATTCTCCTCCGGCGTTCTGTTAAGTCTTCCTTGTTTGTGATGGTCAATTGAGTTGCCTTGTAAAATGGCGCCGAAAATAAACTATTCGGTTAAAAGGTAAACGTTCGAACTTCCACCCTCGAAATAAGCAATATTTTGTAAAAATGTTATACTTACAAAACAATTAATGCAATCTACATTGATTTAAAATCAATCTCTTTTGATTTTATTTGTCTGCACATCATACTTCGACAATATTGAGTGGATTCTTTCTCAACGCGGATGATGCCAGCCATTTTTCCAGGAGGAGGCGGGAGATGTCACATGATTAGAGATGATTGGCATACACGTCACTTTTCGACGTAGACTTTGTTGATCACGTAATTTAGAATACTTACCTCCGTTTCATAGACAGTTTAAGTAAAGGAAATTGTTTTTTTTTATTTTTAATAAATATTTATTATTTTTATACAATAAACTTATGTATATATGAATGTTTTTCATACAATGTCAAAGAATAATTTTTTTTCACTTTTTAAATTCTGTTTAGAAAGTGTACTATATGCAATTTGAGGAAATTCAGGTTCGACGAATTTTATTTTTTAATTATATTTTGGAAGAAAATCTTTAAAATATCGATTTTTTCGAAGAAAAACGTCATAGGCTCATGGAACTAACTTTGGGAAAACGTCCGCAACTTTTTAAAAATTTTTCTTTTCACGACGGTTATAACGAAAAACTTTTCCGGTCCCAATCGTTTCGTTATAAACGTACAGTAAGACGCCGCTTAACGTTGCTCCGTTTAACGCTGTTTCGATATAACCCGATTTTTTTCGAATTCTATATTTTTATTGAGTCAGTTTGGCCCGGTTTTTCAAAGCGTTATTCTTGTTTAAAATCCGAAATCGCAGGAATTTGTTACAGAGATACTCCTATACCGTCTCATAATGCGTTTGATATCAGTGCAGTGCAGTGAAAGTCTGCTGCGGTCAGAGTTCATATTTATGATGGTCATCAATATTATTTTACAGTAATAAAAATAACAATTATCTCATTTTAGTTTCATCAACTTATTTTACAGTAATAAAAATAACAATTATCCCATTTTAGTTTTAAGCTGAATGTCATCAATGTTACTTACTAATAAAAATAGCAATTATCCCATTTTAGTTTTAACCCGAATGCTACCATAATAAATAACAATTATCCAATTTTAGTTTTAACTTGAATGCTGCCACTTTAAACTATAAAATAAGAATTATCTCATTTTAGTTTTAACCTGAATTCAAGATGGCGGATGATCTGACATCAGGGGCCGCATTTGGACCGCGGGCAGCACTTTGGGAACTCCTACAGTAAACGATAAACAACGAAAAATATTGATGAAAGAAAAACGTTCTAATTTCAAGAAACTATAGTTTAAAGTGGCATGAATGCTGCCACTTATAGTTTCTTGAAATTAAAACGTTTTTCTTTCATCAATATTTTTCGTTGTTTATCGTTTACTGTAGGGGTTCCCAAAGTGCTGCCCGCGGTTCAAATGCGGCCCGTGATGTCAGATCATCCGCCATCTTAAATTCATAGAGGTAATTTTCATTTTTACAAAAAATAAATAAATTTTATCATATTATTATTAAAAATTGTTCAGTTAAAAAAATACATATATAAGTGCTTCCAAATATGTTTTTATTATTTGGAAGCACTTATATATAAGAAAAAAATTTTTCAATCATGTGAGTATTAATAAGTCCAAATCGAGATGAAGAAACTTTCTCAATCACGAGTATTATTAAGTCCAAATTGAGATCAAAATGAAAAAACTTTCTCAATCACGAGTAAGTTCAAAAATTGAATCAAAATTAAATGATGAACTTTTTACCAGCGATGTTAAGAATACATTCGACCGACTTAGAACCAAGGCTGAATGATGTATTATTAAAAAAAACTACTACACAAGTCACACACTTCAGATTGATGAATTTATTATTATTTTCTTTTTTATTTGAAATTATTTAGTTATTTTTTTAATTATTTTTGAAATGTGTTATTTTAAACAGTTTGTAAAAAAAAGGAATTATTGTCATAAATAAAGAACGATTATGCTATAATATTAGTATAAATCTTTCTCTTGCGGCTAAATTTTTATCAATTTGAACGTATTTTTCCATAACACTTTTTTTTGGCCAGCCAAATATTTTGGAATTTACAATTTGGCCCACCTAGGCAAAACTTTGGGAACCCTTGGTTTACTGCAATCTGATTAATGCTTTTTGTTTTAAAAATTTTTTATTCACTGTATATTAGTAAAGTTTAAATATTGCTAACAATTTGAGTTCCAAACAATGCTAATTTTATCAGTTTCAGGCCTCAATAACCTTAAACATGATGATTTTATAACTTACTTAATCTGATAATTATACAACAAAAGTTTAATCATTAGACTAGTACATTAAGTATATTCTAAATATTTATTGTGTATAAATTTAATAATTATTAATCTTTTAAGTGAATTTATAGTTTAATTATTGAACTAATAAGTGAAGCCATATAATTTTAAATTTATTTTATATTACAAATTTATTAATTTCTAAATTTATTCACAATATAACTTTTTGGTATTTGGATTTTGAATTTAGTGAATTAAGGCCAATTCCATCATTATGATGTTCTTGTTATAATGGTATTACAGTATCAAGTTGTGTTAGTGAAATTCTGTTTTACCAATCATTGTTAAACCTAAAAAATGATGTTAGAGTATTAAAACATAGCAAAACATACTTTAGTCTGATATATCTTGAGTTATGCTAATAATAAAAAAAATAGATATGAAAATAGAACAAATTTGAATATCTGAATTTAATAGTAGTGAATTTTATTTGATTTTCGAATCATAATAATAATTACACATTCAAACTGATTAATCATTAAAAATAAGTTGTTAATACTGTACATATGAATACAGGCAATCCCTGATTTACACCGATCAGACATGCATAGATCTATAATTACATATGATTATTTTTAAGTAACATACCAGATCTCTCCAGAAAAACTGGAATTGTGGGACTCAGAATTGAATATGGATCCTCCAAGATGGTAAGAGATTTTTTACTACACAATTTATGTGCTTAATCTTTAATATAACCATTTGTTGTGTTAATTATTATGACACAATAGTACTGTATAATTTATGTTCCAACATATGTTTTGATTTATAAAGGGATTCACTGAATGGTCCACCTATGTAAATTGGGGACTGCCTGTATTACTTTTTATATAGGAGCCTCTTAAAAACAGTATAGACTGGTAAATTATTTTATATGAATTAATATCATTTATCAAATTACATAATTGGAATAACTTTGATAGATTAGATTATAAATCGACAGGATGGGATAAAAAAGTCCAAATTCTAGCAAGCCATTCAAATATGAATAATGTTGTTTACATGCAATTTGAAAAATATTTCAGCAATTGAAAAACCTTTAGAACCCCCATCAAAAGGGTTTATGTTCATAGATTAAACACAAAAAAACTAATTTACAAAAACTAGATTAATAAAATCAGGACTGAATTTTTTAACTCATTTTTTATTCCACTTCCTTGATGGTCTATACATATCAATGGCAGCAAAAAATATAAGAAGAAAATCTTTTAGCATGTAACAATTTCTAATAATGCCAATCTGATATCTTAAACAATGATGATAATATTGATAATCATTTTGCTAATTCCAGAATCACTCATTATTTCACATATAAATTACAAATTTATATGATTCCTGCACAAACTTGATCAGAATATTGATAAAAGATAATTTTTTTATTTAAACAGAATTCTATGAAATATAAGTGTGCACTGATTAATATATTTTTGCAAGAAATTAATTAAAATAAAAAATGAAATATAATGTAGATTATTAGTCTGAATTGTATTTCAAAAAAAATATTTTATAGTATATGTAAATCTTAGAACAATGCAGCAGATGATGTTTTGTAAATCTACATGATGCTTATTATATTAGATTATTGCAAAAGAACATATATATTAGTAATGTTTAAATTACACTTTTAATAAATTCAAGCATCTATTTAATTATTATTATTTTCATAACAACAATATTGGATTCAATACTACAATTTTCAGATATAAATAATCTTTTCTAGTTATGTTTATAAATCAGATCCTAACTAAAAAAATCATAGAAGTACAGGTTGAGTATCCCTAATCCAAAATGCTTGAGCCAAGACTGTAACACTTTCAAACTAGTAGAACATAACATCATCTACTAGTTTGAAAGTGTTACAGTTAAAATGCTACTTGAAAATGATCGATAGATCGAAAACGTTTGTAGCTAAAGTTAAAATAAAAAGTATTTACTCTTACTGCTAGAAGTGCTTGTATAATCTCTCTATACGATTTTGAGTTCAAGCAATTTGAATTTAGTTATATTGAGCCAAGAATGTATCAAATTTTGAATTTTTCCAGATTTTGGAATACATATGGTAGGGTTGAAAAGAAGTGAGAAAAAAATTCATTATCAAACATTTTTGACATTTTTTTAACCATATATAAACATTAAAACGGAAAATAAGTAGTCAAAATATCTTGTATTAACAATGTTAACACACCTTAAATTTGCTTAATTATGACAATGCATCACAGCTCTTCAAATACTATTGCACCATCTACCACAGAACAAACAATGAGTCAATCCTATCCCAAAGGAAGTGAAAGTGGTGTTATGGATTTCAGAATGAGATAATCAACCTGTGCCATTAAATTAATAATATATTTGTAATATATTTCATAGTGACCTTTAATATCTTTGCCATATTGCTTCTTTTTTTGAATCTCTTCATTACGTTGGATAGTCGATTGCTCATTATGAACATTATGTTCATAATGAGCACTATGACTACCTTGACGATCCATACTGGAACTCATACCAGGTTTTAACCTTCTCATCAAGAATTCTATTTTTTCACTTCGTAGCAATCTTTGTTTTTCTCTCCGGAGTATTTTTGGGAAAGCAAAAAATGGTACAGCAACCTAAATAAAATTACATGAAAATAACTATATATAAATCAGAATTGAACCTAACTAGAGGATTTTTTTCATCCAAATATTCCTAATCTAGCCAAATTTCACCCCTAGTGATCTATTTTAGAATTAAACTGGCAAATACATAATGTAATTAATAAATAATTGTTAAATTATTGTTTTTATAACTATATACTGTATATATTATATAAACCTGGTCTTTTTAAAAAGATATACAAAACCAGCTTGCAAAGATTATTATTAACATAAAAATAAAAGCTTTTTTTAGTTATTAACCTATCCACAGTTTTATTTATATATCAAAGCAACATGTTATATATACATAAAGTGGAAAAAATAAAATCTTTTAATTAAATTTTAGTTTATTCCTGCTACATAGGTAACTTACCTTAAAAAATTTATGGATTACCCATAAAAGTCATGCTTAGTTGAACTTTGGTATTGTAGAATCTCCAAACTATATACATATGAAATTGAGGATGAGTTTGTAAACAAAAGTACTTTTATTCTTATATATTAATAATGGTCATTGCAAGCTGAATATTAACATCTATATGGAAATATTCAAAATATGATACAAAATTTTGATAAAAACAGAATTATATTTGAAAATATATTTAATAATTAAAATATATACATTGATTTTATTTACATAGGATTATATGAGTAAATCACTGGAATTAATTATAACTGCTTTTCATAGGCTTATGACTAATTATAGTATTAACTACAGCACTTTTCAGTAGTCCAAAAATCTTTATTAATCAAAGGTTAATAACAGAGTTATTAACCTTTGATTAATAAAGATTTTTGGACTGCTGTAAAGTGCTGTAGTTATTACTCATATACTAATTATAGAATTATTTTATCCAGATTTTTAAACTAGTTTTGAGCAAAAAATGAAAATTGCAAATATATTGCACTAAATAAACTGACATCATTTGTAATATTTCTTTAGTAATATTTATCTTTCTTTCTTCAGCATACATTTAAAATAATTATTCATAATAATAACTTTTAAATAATATGCAGTTTATTTATTGCTAAAATGTAATTAATATTTTAGCAAATGATAAAGATTCTACACTAACTTATCAAGTATCAAAAAAAAATTACTTTAATACATATGGATTAAATTTTTATTATTAAAAATTAAATACATAGAATTATTTGAAAATTCATGTAAAAATTTTTATCTAATCAAAATGTTAACTAATCTTATGATTGAAAAATTGATGAAGTTGCTCTTGAAGCCTCTAAAAATGAGGATTTCCTGTCATTATGGGCTTTGATGATGATGAATTTGAACTAGAGTATAGGATAATGAATTAAAGGATCAAAATTTAATTCTGTTTTATATTGGTGTTGATGAATATGCATTTCATATTTTTCCAATTTTAGGAAAATTCCTCATCAGTTTGCACTGAATTTTTAAAAGTCAACAATGCATGAGTTGCTTAACAATATTGAGTTATGTAATAAGTAATCAAATCTGGTATGCTGCCCAATGTATATTGTGATAATTTTTTTCATTATGATAGAGCATATTCATTGATGCTGTTTGATGTTAACTTACAGCTTACATCAGGATAAGTCAAGACTCAATATTAATAATGAAATACAATGTAGATTCATGAGGTTTAACTTGATGAATACTTCTTTTACTATTTTGACAAAATTATTGTAATAAAAATGAATTAAACTGATTTTCTGATAAGAACTAATTGAGTTAATATTAAGTTAGAACTGATATTGGAAATAATTTTATTTTGTATTATTATTTAGTATTTTTGTTCGATAAAATTCTTTTTCTTAAATAATTTATTTACGAATTATTGATTATTATTAAAAATATAAAAATATTTTATTTTTTTAATTAAACTGTAACTTTTTATATATTTAAACTTTGTATAAATACAAGAAAATTGAAAGTTAACAAAAGATTTGGTACTCAATAAATCAAACACTGACAACTTATGAATTTAATAAAATAATTAAAAAGTCAAAAATAAATTACAAAAATTTTTGTGTATCCATATAGCCTGCTTCAGTAAGAAGACTATATGGATACAAAAAACATTTTTTAAACAAACAATATAATGTTACTGAGAGTGCTTACAGACTTTATTTTTTACTTTATATTAAAAGAATCTTTAGAATTATTGTTTATTTTTTAATTTAAACAATATATAGTTTGATATGTGCTTTAATTCTTGATAATATCTCAAACACTTTTGTATTAATTCATTCAGATGCTGTTTAAGTTATGTAATTCAATAATCTAACCTTCCACAATCTACCTTAATTACAATAAACTTCAATTAAAATTTATCTTAAATTTAGCATGGCATAATAGAATATTCATACAAATTTTATATAGAAATCTGAGGAAGAAATAAATTTTTTAATCAACTTACATATTAATGCAAGTTTGAAAAGGATAAGATCATAATATCAATTAGTATATATATGTTTTTATTATTAAATTTCATTCAAAACACACTAAAGAAAAAACAATGAAAGGCATATTTTGAGAAAATTCTGAAATAAACTACAAATTTCAGTTTTTAGAATTCAAACATTTATCAATTGACTTCAATCAAATTTATAAACATATAAGTGGTCCACCTATTCTAATATTTATGTAGTTCCATCATGGTCCCTAGATCTTCAGTCACAATATTCAAGACTCCTTATTTTTATAAAGAAAATCTTGTATATCTTTTATAAAATATAGTTATTTTATTCAGAATATAGCTAAAAAATAAACTAAATAACCTTTCAAATAATTTTTTGAATTTGCAGCAATTTTATTCAAAAATTATTTTAATCTATTATTTAATTGTTCAGCTATTATAAAATAGATTAATCAGTTTATTTTTATGAAAGAAAATCCATCTCCATCATTCATATTGATTAGATCATCAGGTCACCAATGGATTAGATTCAAAATAATAATATATAGATTAAGGCAGCCATTCTCGTGGGTTGTGGTAAGTTTACCATAGAGTAGTGACGTCAGTAATTACAGCAAATTAGCATTTCTCCATGAATTGCTATTTTCATCATACACTGCAGTCATTTCGAGGGCGGTAGCAAAAGTGAGGTTCCAATATAATTACCATGCCCATAATTTGTTCCATCCGCCAATAAGTATCAGTCAAGAAACCAAGTTAGTTGAAACTGAAAGCCAAAGGCAACATTGTCCAAACTTTTGACATTATTTGTTTTCCTTTTTTGAACTGATTTCGACAAATATCTTTTACTTATATTTTTTGCTATTTGGTAAATTTTATGTTAAATATCAAGAGTTTATTGAATTAAATAATTTCTTTACTTTTTGTTTTTTCCTTTAAAATCATAAATAAACAGAGAAATCTTAAATATTTCATTACTAAATTTATAAATATTCAAATTATTACTTATAAACTTGGGTAACATTAAATCAAATGCAATGCATTGTCAAAAACTTTACATTAGCATTCTTTCAAATTTTATATTAGTAATGTGCAGTTGATTTTAAAATATAAAATGATAGTAATATATAATTTACCTAAAGAAAATTTACTTAATTTCGTATCTAATTGTCAGTGTCTATCGAGTGAAAAGCTGACATAAGACGAAAATGACTGATGATCAAATTAGTTACACATTCACTGCTTCGGCTAACGGAAGATTGGCTCAAACTATTGAAAATGTTGTTTCCAATGGAATGTTCCAATCCTCCTGTTACATAAAAATTGTATTTAGCACTTATTCTTCAACAGTCAAGATGGTTCCTATTGTACGTCTCTTTTTTTAAATCTGGTTGTACTTTTTCTATTATACTATTCATTACATGCTTGTTGATATGATGGCTTTTGATAAAAAAATTCTGCTGAAATTGTCAAACGGATTCTGTGATCTCAAAATCGAAACACTCTCATGTTTAAATATTTTGTTTTCAGCTTTGAACAATAAAAATAAATCTATGACATCCATCTTACTTTCTGCTACTGATAATTTACAACAGCTCTCTATGTGAAATAGATTTATCATGCTGATGTCACATAAGCTACTCTATACGTCATTAAAGTAGGACTACGAGAATTGCGCTAATCTTAAACTCTATGCTAACTTGTTATGCTCCGCCCCCAAGGTAACTACTGCGCAGTACTAGGATCATGAGAATGGCTGCCTAAGTGATTAATCCTGTCATCTATTGTTAGACTTCACATTAGATCATGTTAAACACTTTCTTGGCTGTGTCAATGAAAATATTATTTCAGCCAAGAATATTTTGACTAGCACATTCTGATGATAAAATTATTTATAAAGTTATTTTTGTTGTTTTATAGCTATACATTGATTTATCCTTGCTGTTTGTTTATTATGATTTTATTCAGAATTAAAGTTATATTAGAAGTTCATATATCTAGAAATTATTAATGTATATAGTTAAAAATCTAAATCAAATTAAAATAAATAGTTTACTTACTAATGTTAATAGTAATCCATAGATCACAAATCCAGCCCACCAGGCTCCAACCCAACGAGGGTGACCAGGATATATACCTGGAGGTACTGTATTGAAAAGGATGGAATTCTCATGGACAGAGAGTAGATATCCTCCTAGCAGGAATCCACAAACCAAACCAAATGCTACCATACTATACATACATCCTTGAATAATATAAAAATATCTAAATTACTTAAATGAAGGAAAATATTATTTGATATAAACATTAAAAAATTTATTGATGATAAATTATGATTAAACAAATTATAATTATTTTTAAAATGTGTTAATTCAGTCAAAAATTTTAATCATTCAATAAGCTTCATTCAAATCAAAACAGAAATAAAAAATTCATGATAACCAATAACTAAGATAAACTACTAAGATAAACTACTAAGCTAACAAATATAAACCATTTACATAAATAAAATTTAACAAATAAAAATTTATCTGTATAATTAGTAGGCTTTTCTTGCTTTTATTTAACACAGAATAAATGAGAACTTAAAAGAATAAATGATTGACAGACTGATAAATTCTTAAATTTCAATACATTCAAATGAATAGTAGTTTTGTCATTTTTAGGCTAATATTTTTGAATTTTTATTTTAGACACTGTTTTACTATTTTTATTTGATTATTATATATGAGATTTATACTATCAAACCAATTGATATCTAGAATTACATTAATTTTATAGTAATTATATATCTCTTATATATGAGAAACTTTTTTTGGGCCAAGAGCCTTGAAGTATTAAATAAATAAATAAATATTTAAAATTTATTTTTAAAATAAATTCTTTATATTTATTTTGAAAATAAACAGAATACAACTACAAAACTGCTAACATCAATATATAAATAGGAAAAAATAAATACAGCACTAAGTAGTAGGAGTACATTTAATTACATTCAGAATGTTTTTGACCACACCATAGTCATCAGTGAACACATTGTTATAAACTTACAAAGAATAATGGAATTTTAGAATATATATTTAAATTTAAAGTGAGACTGAACATCATGAAGCATATGTAATTCTAGCAAGAAAATGATTACAACAATAATCCACAATTTTGTAATATTCTATTACATAAAGTTATATACAAAATGTTCATAATTTATGAAAGATATTTGTTAGATCATTCTGAGAGTTTTATAATATAAAATTCAATTTTAAATGTGACCAATATTAAAAAAATTATTTTAAACAATTTATTGAAAAAATAGGATGATCTATAACAGGGCTGTCCAATTATGATGAACCCGAGGGCCATAGCCGTGTTTACTAGAGATATAGAGGGTCGCAGTTACAAAAAAGGGGGACGGGGCTTTGGTCCTAGATACGCTATTGTCTCAACAAGTGGAACGCATAAATATAACGCTTTTTGGAAACCAATTTTATTTTCAGATTAACAAATCTTATTTCAAAACTATATTTACCAGATTGCATCCAATAAACACGTTAACAAAAAAATTATAAAAAAGTATGTATGTACATATTCAATGTGATAAATGAGGGTGGGTGGCAGCATTTACCAGGGCTGGATATTTGCATCCATTCCTGTTGTAACTATCCTCACAATATATAAAAGAAGAATCTCCGAGGTAAGTTCCGAATCAATTCTTAACTATTTTCCTGTTAGAAAATGCACTTTCACACAAATAAGAACTACCAAACATTTATATTAGTTCCCGACCAAAATCACAAATGTTAGGAAAACGCTGGTTAAACAAAGCAGTTTACCATGTGATTTATTATGAAAAAGTCATTTTCCCACCACTACTAATAAACTTGCTTTTCATTTTCTATTTTAACGTTTTTTTCTCACTCATTTCACAAATGCAACGAACTCATGATAAAATAAAAATTAAATTTAAACAGAATCTCACAACAACGGTCACACAATCACTGAAATGGTGTGTGTTAGAAACAAAAAAAATATAACTAATATACAATCACAATTCAAAACTTTAAACTGAAATAGCTAAAACTAAAATTGCATGACTAAAATCTTATAAAAATGTGATGTCATCGATCGCTTGTTGATCGTTAAATAATTACTAATAATTAAGAAAAATTAATTAAGAGTTAATATAATTCATTTTATGATTCTTTTTATTAATCTCTTAAAAAAGTGATAAATAAAAGTAATATTATATCACAAATCATGAAAGCCTCGCGGGCCGCATGCAGCTCGCGGGCTGCTTTTGGACAGCCCTGACCTATAAGGACCATAGTGATCTTCAACATTTTATTTGTCTGACAAACATACTTATCTATTACATGAAAATATGAGAAATTGAGAAATATGAAAATATGAGAAATGTATTTAGCAGATAATTTGTCTTTTTATAAACTGATAGAATGTTTATAAACTTAATATCTTTAGCTGAACTAGTAAAGGATTTTTCTAACTAACTTAGTAACAAGTTAATCCACACAGCAGAAGAGCTAGGATTTCTCCAAAAATGTCTATACAATAAAGTTCTCCTAATGACTTTTTAGAATTTTAAAATTATATAAAACTAATTACATAGTAATAAAATATTAAGTTTAAAAACGATCTTAAGTTATACTAACCTATATAGAGTGAGGAACTTTCTTTCTTAACATGATCATCAATATATGTTATTCCTAGAGTGAATATTGGTGAACCTCCACATCCAATCAATATTTGAGCTAACATAAATATCATTATATACAATACATTGGAGGACCGGCCTTCAATACATAACTTTGGATCAGTTTCAGCAGCTGGCGGATTCAGAAAATGACTAAAAAAAATTATATATATATAAATTACAAAAATATGATTATAATGTTTTACTTAGAAAAATATTTTAAAATTTTGATATTAAATACCAAATGACACACATTGTTGGCAATTTAACCCATTGGATGCATTTCATGTGTATAGATGTCAAAGAACAAGGAACAAAAAACAATAAAAAATGAGTTAAAAAAATCTCAATCTTGATTTTTAATTATTAATCCAGCTAAATATAAATAAATCAGCTCTTGAGCTGAATTATTTATATTTAAGTAAGATGTCGGATGAAATTATGTATTAATCCAGCTTGTGCAAATCAGTTTTTTGTGTGTATTTGTTGAAAATGCACTCTTAACAATAGTTCCTAAATTTTTTTACTAACAAATTTTTTAAATTCTGTGTAAACAAATGTTGTTTATATTTGAATAGCTTGATAGATTTTGGATTTTTTTTTATCCCATTTTGTTGATTTTATAGTGTAATCTATCAAACTTATCAGATTATGGGATTCAATAAATAATATTTTTGAAATTTAAAAAAAAAAAAAAAAAAAAAAAAAAAAAAAAAAAAAAAAAAAAAAAAACTCAAATTTTTCATAAAATAAACTATAAAATAATGAAAATTACAAAATATTGTAGATAAGAAAATATTTGTTAATTCTGTTAGAATAAATTCAAATATATCTGAATCATTCATTTTTTTTTGTTTCAATTTCGATAAAATTTAGGAGATAATCACAAAAAATGAAACAAACATTCTCATGCCATTTAAAGTGCATGGCATTTTTATTGCTTTACAGCAGCTACTCACTTCCTGGGAAATTGCAACCAAGTTTATTTTGCACAAGTGTGAAGTATTGAATGTGGAACTATAATAAACCATTTGCAATCCAACTAGAGGAACAAAATAAATTATAACTGTTTATATACTAGATAAGATCATTTTCATATATTTTAGGATTTTTTAATATAAATTAAAAAATTTATAAAAAGTACTACTAAAAATTATGTAAATGAAGTAAGAACAAGTTAATAAATATGAAATGAAAATATTTCAATGAATTCATGTAATTTTTTTGATAATTATATGATGGAACTTCATTCAACAGAAGTTACGTAACTTGTTTCTTATAATTTCTGAAAATTTCGGCCAAATTTTTTTGTTCATATTTCATTTTGTTCAGAAGATTTATCACTATTTCATTGGATAGCTAAAATTTCATATCAAAGATTTTATAATTTTAATCTTTTTCATATTACAAAATTAGAATTAATTTTAAAAAATTGCCAGCATCCAAGGAGGTTAATGAAGCATCTAAATCCATATGGTATTTGGATCTACTTAAAACTGCTTCTACTGAGTTTCCCATATTTTTTTAAATCTTGTTCCATAAAATCAAAAATAACAACTTGCATTCCCATGAAAATATAAGTCCTTTAAGTCAAGGGCATCATAGGACCTTTGACTTATGATCACTCCCATTTATACTTACAACAGTGATGTCATCTGTAAATTTTGTGATTGGTCAATGCAATTCACATGCATACAGTCTATGTGTAATGGACTAATGTATCGAAAACATCTTTTTTATCTAGGAGTAATTCTATACCTGCTGGAGTTTACATTGTCTATACATAAACACAAGCCTTTAAAGCAGGTAGACGGGTGATAAGAAAAACCAAACAAATTTAATTATAACGTTTTCGGTCAGTTTATTGACCCTCTTCAGTAAATCTACATACATTTAAAATATAACAATTCTTAATTGAAGATGGTTATACAGAATTCGAATATAGAACATCATATTCAAAAAACATTTAAAGTATTAATATTTACATATTATAATTTCCTAAAATAATTAAACATTCAACATTTTTAATATTGTAATATACTGTAATGCCCCTAATAGATAAGTTTGCCTTACCGTGTAGTAGGCATTACATAATGTAATGCCTACTACACGGTAATACCATTATCACCCACGATTATGTGGAGGAAGTTTTATAAAAAATAAATTAATGTTGAAAATCTTGTAAGGCAAAATTATCTATTAGGGGCATACTATAATATTACAATATTAAAAATGTTGAATGTTTAATTATTTTAGGAAATTATAATATGTAAATATTAATACTTTAAATGTTTTTTGAATATGATGTTCTATATTCGAACTCTGTATAACCGTCTTCAATTAAGGTTCAAAATATGATAAGCAGTTTGTTTAACATGTATAAATCTCAAACTGAAACAACAGGGAACTGAAACAACTGAACTATTAGGGCTATTGTTTGCAACCGAAGATGGTATCTATGATATCGAAAACGTTTTTGCTTTTAATAAATTTTTGGTGAGAACCTTTACTGCTAAAAGTGCTTTTTTGTTTCAGTTTGAGATTAATACTTTAAATGTTTTTTGAATATGATGTTCTATATTCGAACTCTGTATAACCGTCTTCAATTAAGAATTGTTATATTTTAAATGTATGTAGATTTACTGAAGAGGGTCAATAAACTGACCGAAAACGTTATAATTAGATTTGTTTTGTGTTTCTTATCACCCGTCTACCTGCTTTAAAGGCTTGTGTTTATGTATAGACATCTTTTTTATGTTTGATTCTTATAATTTTGTGTTTGTTATGTTTATTACAATAATGTATAGTATCCTAACAAAGATTAGAGTTTAGAAGTGGGAAATTCATATATCTTAGATATTTCCGATTTTCAACTGCTTCAATTTACTATGGGGTTTGAACTGAATTTCATCTTAAGTCACGGAATACCTCTATGTAACTTTCCTATCTGGTATTGAAATTTTAATAAATTTTTACCTAATATAATAGGAAAATTTTAATATTACAAAATTATAATAAAATTTAATTTTATTATTAATAATATTTAAGTGTTTTAAGTTTTCTGAAAATCACAACACACACATTAAAGAATACATGGACACACTAAAACACAAACTTGCAGCAAAACCACAATGCCTGAAACGATACAAAACCAGCTTAGCACGTTAACTATATAACACACTATTCACAAACAACGAAAAGACATTCTACAGAAACAAACACAATTGAGCCTAAACAAACACAAAACTGTGAAATACCAACGCAACAATCACTCACTAGGTTTTGGTCTGCCCTGTGGGCAGTGTCAGTAACACACAACCAGAGAGCCAGCTGGAACACAGAAGAAAAGACACACACATTAGACGTACCAGAAATGCCCTATACCACCATTACTACTGAAGAACTCACAAACACAATTAGATACACTCACAACTGGAAAGCTCCTGGTGTAGATGGCATCCAGAATTTCTGGTACAAACATTTTACCTGTTTTCATGACTTACTGGCCAAACATCTCACACATCTCATATACGAACCAAAAGATACACCTTCCTTTCTTACACACGGCATCACTTTCATGAAACCCAAGAGCACAAACACTGGAAACCCATCACAATATGTATCACCAACAAAATATATGCACACATCGAAGAAAACAACATTCTCACAGAACAACAGAAAGGCTGCCATAGAAGTTACACGGGGTGCAAAGAGCAGCTTATCATTGACACAACAATACTAAAACAGGTACACAGACAACACAGACACTTGCATGCAGCTTACATAGATTACAAAAAGGCATTTGACAGATTACCACATTCAAGGCATTTGACAGATTACCACATTCATGGCTGATACAGACAATATAAATCTACAAAATTAGTTACACGGGGTGCAAAGAGCAGCTGATCATCGAAACAACAATACTAAAACAGGTACACAGACAACACAGACACTTGCATACAGCTTACATAGATTATAAAAAGGCATTTGACAGATTACCACATTCATGGCTGATACAGACAATATAAATCTACAAAATCACTACCAAATACATCACATTTCTACAAAACATAATGCAACACTGCACATCAAAATAAATAACTATTACATAGCCACAGAACCTTTACACATTACACATGGTATTTTCCAGGGCGATTCCCTCAGCCCACTTTGATTCTGCCTCGCCCTAAATCCACTCTACTACCAAATACATCACATTTCTACAAAACATAATGTAACACTGCACATCAAAATAAATAACTTTTACATAGCCACAGAACCCTTACACATTACACATGGTATTTACCAGGGCGATTCCCTCAGCCCACTTTGATTCTGCCTCGCCCTAAATCCACTCTCCAAGAAACTGAACACATCAAAATGTGGTAGACAAAACCGAACAACACACTACACACACACACATCTCTTTTACATGGACGACATTAAGCTGTACACCTCAACACAAACACAATTACAACAATTTTTACAAATTATGCACACATTTTCAAGACATACAATGGAGTTTGGCCTAGACATATGCAAAACACTCCACATAGAAAAGGGAGTCCTAAAGAAAGGAGGCTTCACTCTTGAAAATGGAGAAACTATTAAATCCATGGAAGAGGGTGAGATGTACAAGTATTTGGGATTCCAGCAAGCCAGACTCACAGAACAGAAGAAAA
>AYEL01067292.1:0-20684 GCA_000484575.1 Olivierus martensii
GAAGTAAGTTAACTCTTCAACTAAAATATAATACGTTAGCATATAAGAAAATAACGATAAATAAATAATAGAGTGCATAATAAAATAAAAATAGGACAGGTCCAAGTTAACCTCCTCACATAGTTAATAACGACAACAACCAGAATGAACTTTATATAGGCGCAACCGCAAGGAACTTGAGTAAATGGTTAAGGGAGCACGAGGCGGATATTAAACATGGAAGACTAACCACAGCGCTAGCTAGAAGAGCTATCAATATGATGTAAAAGTAAAATGGGATGAAGCAAAAGTAGTTAAAAAAGTTGATAACCTTAAAGAGCTAAAAATAGCAGAAGAGATAAAAATTTTTCAAGGAAGTAAGAGTGGCAAGGTGATAAACGAAAGACAATCCTTGGACCTACCCCAAACATGGAAGTTTGCGTTAGGAGAGAACAGTTAAAAACATGCCTAAAAAGAACTTTTCATTATTATTTAATAAAATTTCTAATAACAATCTTATTAAAAAATATTAAAAAACATTTATTTTTATCTATATCAAATTTTAATTAATTTGTATATATTGCTAACATATATGTTACGTATGCATATTAGAATGTGTTTAGAATTTTTAAATTAAAATGTGTTAGAATTTTTGTATTGTATTCTAAGTTCTATATTCCAAAACAAAAATTGTATTTGTTGAGTTGAAAAGGGCTGAGTTAAGCCGAAAACGTTTCTCGTGAATAAAGTATTTATGTTTAAATAGGCCTGCTCATTTGTGCTAAGTTCGAATTGTCCAAAAATTGATATTCTAACTTAGAAGTCTGCCATCATCTTGTTTATGGTTCTGACATGCTAAACATGTAGATTTTATAATGAAATTTTTTGTGATACTGCTTGAATTTCTATATATTATAAAATGCTATTTTAAATTGTGATTGACATTTATTAAAATACAGATTTTTTTGTTTAAAAAAGTTAATGCAATCCAGTTTTCTCCAACGATAAACATGCATTTCAAAAATTGCATGCATTGCTGAATAGAATTGTATTGTTATAGAATTTTCATTATTTATTAAATGTTAAAATAATATATAGATAATATATTAGGTCTACTGGAAAGTTCTGTCCGATAATATCATTTCAAGTTTCAACACACATAAATGTGTTCATTTGAAACATTCATGGTGCATCTTTTTAGCATTGTATTTCTTCATATGTGCTCTTCTAAATTTACTGAAACAATGGTTTCATCATCTCAGTATAAGTGAGATTTGTTTGCATAAACATGTCCATTGATAAAATGTATTTATGGCATTTCATTCTGTATGAATTCCATCAAGGAAGAAATGTACAGAAGCATGTAGAAATTTAATGAAAGTTTTTGGTGAAGATAGTTTCCAACAGAATTTGCAGGAGATAGTTCAAAAAATTTGAAGCAGGCAATTTTGATCTTAATGACAAGCCACACTCTGGGAGACCATCTCTGATCATTGACAATATTGTTAGGACCATTATAAGCAAGATCCTTTTTTGACAAAAATCAGAGATTCCGGAAAAACTCAACTCAATACAACAAACCATTTCAGAAACTTGGATTGGTGTATAAATATTCCAGATGGGTGCCTCATGAGTTAAGTGAAAAAAATTATATGACCAAATCGTCATTTGCACATTGCTTCTTGCTCAAAATAAAAACAAATCTTTCTTAGATCAGATGATAATCGGTGATGAAAAGGGGATTACATATGAGAACATTGTGAGAAAAAGAGCATACTGTGAGCCCAGACAACCATCCCCCTCCACTCAAAAACAAGTTTAGAGCATCAATAAGAGAATTCTGTGTATATGGTAGGACGTCATAGGACCAGTACACTATGTAGCTTCTTAAACCCAAAGAAAGGCTTAATTTGGAAATGTATTATTGAGAAATGGATGATTTGAACAAAGCACTCAAGGAAAAGAGACCAGTTCTGGTCAATAGGAAGCAAATCATACTGCACCACAACAATGCCAGTCCACATGCTGTTTCGGTGACTTGCCAGAAAATCACAGAGCTAGGCTGGGAAATTGTCACATTCACCATACTCTCTGACTTAGTACCATCCAACTATCATCTGTTTCTCTTCTTGTAAAATTTTTGAAGGGAAAAAAATTCAAAAATGAAGCAGATGTCAGCTAAGCATTGCTTTAGTTTTTTGCCTCCAAAGATGAGTCATTCTACAGAAATGGAATTCACAAATTATCATCATGCTGGGAAGAGGTAATCAGTAACGATGGAAATTATATTGTTTAGCAAAATATTAATAAATGTATTGTAAATGTGTTATTTTCTTTTCATTCCAAAATAGACAGAACTTTCCGGTAGACCTGATATTATTTCCTATTTGAAGTTTATGTAATGTGTTTTGTACAGATATGTGCTATTGCTAAAAAAATTGACAGATAGCATTGTTGAAGATAACTATGTGATGTAGACATGGCATGGCAATCTCTGATATTTCAAATAAAGTTTGCATGATGTTTGATGCTTAATAAATTGATATTTGCTAATAAATGAAGAACAATTACTATGTATTTATTTGGTTCACAAGATTTGCACTTCTGATGATGATTGGGTGATATGATTTCACTTTCATATATCTTACCTTATTATTTCAGTATCTTGTATGCTCTGAATAACAATTGCTATTACAAAAATCCTGACTATTATCACTATTTCCAACTAATATAAAGATGATTTGTTTCTTGAAATTAGTCAATGTAAAGTTCATTTTGACATAAATTGTAAACTCATCCAGATTTCAAAGAATAATCTGCAATTTTATAGTTTTTACTACTTTTTACCTGTTTCAGTGCTACATTTATTATTTATGATTTCAAAGAAGTTATAAAAAATAAAAATCATGAAACAGCATGTATTTTTTCACATATTAAAGAAAAAGTATTTTTTATTTTGATAAATATAAGAACAAAATTTCTGTCCAATATATATTGTACTGCACATTGTCTGCTATTTTCAACCATGCAGCATTCAGTTCTGAAATGGGAAAATTTTAGATGTTGTTGTTACTACATTAGCGCACAAATTTTTTATTTTGGGAAAATAGTAAAAATTATAGCTTAATTATTAAAAAACAGATGGTGTGTCTCTCTAGTGAAATAACCAATCAGAAATGATGTTTGTCCTCTGATGTCAAATAATTTGTCTAGAGAGAGAATTTTTGTTAAGACCATCATAGACTCTGTGAACAGCCTTTCTAACAGAGATATACATGAAAAATTTAACACTTTGATCAGTAGATGCTCTTCTGGTGCACTATTGTCATCCATCATTTATTTATATTTCTCAATATTATTCTCATTTTTTTTTAAAATTAGTCCATTTACTTTGTGGTTGAAGAAAAAGTTTTTAGCATTTTTATATGGATTTGTATTGGATAAAGAAATTGAAATGGCTGATACTATAATAATAATAAATTTTTAATTAATTATTAAAAAAGTGATGATGTTTTGTTAATATGGCAGTAACATAATATAAAAAATTCTGCAATATTTAAAAATTTTTAAAGATTTTATTATAAATGTAAATAACTTTTTCTTAAACAGAATTAATATTTAATAACTTTGCTTACAAGGTAATAATAACAAAGATAAAATGTAATCAGCAGTAAAGTTCAAAAACCTAAATTAATATATTAAAAAGCTTTAATTAAAGAAACATTTCAGTTAGAAAAAAATCAATCTTCATCAGCTTAAAAAAAAAAAAAAATTTCTTATTAGATTTAGTTTTTTTATATATTAGTATTGAGTTTTTTTAATTTTACTGCTAATTTAATATATTCCAAATAAAAAGGATTACCTTTGTAAACCTTTTTTATTTGGAATGTATTAAATTATACATGATAAATAAATTTATATTTCTTAAATGCAGATTAAATAAAATTTTGTAAAGATTTCATACATTTCATATTGCATGTTTTTAATTTATTAGAAAAAATTGAAAATATATTTTGGCTACCAGAGGACAAAATTTACATTAAGACTATAACATAGTTTTTCACATTACAAGAACAGATTGACCAATGCAAAAATTGCATGATAAACTCTATCAATGCAAATTTTTAGATAGCTTGTGTAATTGCCTAATTCTGTATGACGTGATGTTGGTCATCAAAGTATAAAGAAACAATAAGTTTGTACCATTATACAATATAATTCAGATAATATTATATTGTAGTCCACACAAATCTATGTTGACCAAAGATACAACATTTTCCTGGTAGGAATAAAACCAGCCGTAATATGTTAATGAGATTGTAGACAGATCTACAGGTAAATGCAATGTGTAAAGATTAAATATTAACAAGAAAGATTTGCACTCTCACATGTTATGTTATTAGATGATCTATCAAAAGATCAACAATAAAACAAGATCACATCTAAACAAGAATATTCTCTTAAAATGTCAGAACCTCTAGAGCAGGGGTCGGCAACTTTTTTTAATAGGAGGACATATTTCAGAAATGTAGGAGTTTGGCAGGCACCATCAGAATTTCAGCTAGCACTGTAGCATGCAGTGGCTGGATAGAATGTACAAGGATAGTGGGTACAGAAAATTGTTCACTATATGCAGCATAAGATGTCTCTAGTATTCAAAAATTGATTCATCTAGTCATCTATTATTATACAATGTTGCCAAGATTTTTTGTCAAAATTTATTTGTGGAATCAATTTTTGAATACTAGAGACATCTAGTCATCTATTATTATACAATGTTGCCAAGATTTTTTGTCAAAATTTATTTGTGGAATTTGTACAATTGTTAAAATGGCAAAGATAAAATCAAAGTGTGCAATTGCAAAGAACTTTTACTAAAATTATTCATTATAACTACAAGTATTTGTTGTTCAAATATCTGAAATTTAGATTTCAGGTATTTGAATGGTGGGCACTTAAAAATTGCTTTGTGAGCACCATGTTGCTGACCCCTGCTCTAAAGAGATCTGTAACAATTCTTAATTATTGTTATCTAATCAAGGCAATTCTCTTGTTCTCTTTGAAAAAGTGTTTGAAATAAAAGTTTTTTCTTGTCTTTGTCAAAAACTTGCAAAGTCGCGGATTAGAACGAATGGAATAAAATTAATTCTAACTAAGCCTAACAGTTAGCGACTCTGCAAATTCCAGAGTTCTGCCTGAGCTCAGGTCTTTTTCTAAGTTCTAACTTAATACTAAATAATTACAAAACAATTTAACACAATGTAACGTCTAACTGACGAAACAAAACTAAATATCGGAACTTACACTGAAAGTGCCGATTAAGTGTTAGCAGTAAAACGAACAACAAAAAAACGATGTTAGAACTTACACTAATAACTTAAGGAAATTCTCAAACAAGTTAGATAATAAGAAAATATAAATTTATTTGACTCAAAACACTTACAAAAGTGTTAATAAAAGCTTTATTTAAACTCTAATAAAGCACAATGAAATAAACCACAAAACTTATTTAATCCAATTCAAATATCAAAATTTCACAAGAAACAAACCTTAAATACTACTTAAATTCTAATACCTCCACTTCCGATACAAACTTCAATTAATAGTCGATCCCTACAAGAACTCAATTGTCACCTTTCGCCAATTCTACGTCTGGAAATTCAGCACCTCTAATGCTTGTCGATTGCGTCGTCTTTTTATACAATTCTCGAGTGACCGCCGCACTCGCTCATTTACATACTTATACGTAACAAGTTCAAAGTTATTAGTTTACAGAGTATTTCATTCATGTCATTATCTTTACAATTCATTTATATATCGAACAAAAATACTGATACAGATCATTCGTGTTTTCACATATCAGTTCAGTGGTAAATATTATGTAGATAAGACATCATTAACCGGGATAGCTCTTCCGGGTACGGGCGCCGATCCCGTATCACGTGATTGCCAACGACGGAGGCAGAGAACGTGGGAAGTAAGTTAACTTTTAAACTAAAATATAATACGTTAGCATATAGGAAAATAACGATAAATAATAAAGAGTATAATAAAATAGAAATAGGACAGGTCCAAGTTAACTTCCTCACAAACTGTACATATAACAGATGGGCTGAATAGCCAATCAGTTAGACTCTTTGCCCAAATTTGCTAGATGGAATATCTATATTAGACTTGGGTCAGAAATCAAGCAAAAAAAAAAAAATCTCTTTCCTCACTAAAAAATAATAATGTCATTGCCATTGACTGATTTGTGCTCTAGCATCCAAACAATCTGTATTCTATTCTTGGTAGCCAGTTCAATAATAATAATTTTTGGTAATGAATTATTATAAATTAGAATAAATAAGGATACAATGAATAATGCAAGTTAATTTGTATAAATTAATGAGAAAAAAAAAATTATGATGCTGGTATTTTAAATATTTTTCCCATATTATAAATATAATATATTTTCCTTCTTTAATATACATATTTTTTTCTTGTATAGTGGAATGTACTCCAATGTGGACATTGTTTTTGTGTGAGTTGTATTCATTTAATGATTTCAAGCTATTCTACACCTGGTCGAAATCGATCTGTGAGATGCCCAGTCTGTAGACAGTTAACTTCTCATGCAGAAATTTCATTTGTTAGTATGGAAGAAAACAAAGATGATTCAGAAATTCCTGTAAAAGTAAGTTCATAATTATACATGATTCAAAAAATATTTTTATTCCAAAAACTCTGCAGAATTACAAACTAAACTTTTAAAAAAACAAAAGCACTAATTGCAGTTAAGTCTATAAAATCAAAATAAATATTTATTAAAAAACGTTTTCAATCTTCAAACAAGATCCTCATCAGCTTTCAGTTCTTAGAATATAAAAATTTTAAATGCAATTGTTCATATATTTGATTACATATATACAATATCTTGCAATGTAAGACAAAAATAATTAAATAAATTTTAGTTAAATAAGAAAATAATAAAAACTAAGCAAATGCTATTCTTAGCACTAATAACAGTCAGTAAATTATGCTCAAATAAAAATCAGATTGAAACAAATCAGAAGTACTTTTGGTTATTTTATTAACCATCATCAGCTCATAACATTAAAAGTAGAACATAGAACACATTTAAAATTTCAATAATCTTTATAGTCACTAAATTATAATTTTTAAGCCTAATATCGGAAATAATTAATCTAACTTTTTATTAAATTTAAATAACTTATGTAATAAATATACTCAAATAATAAACACAAAAAGGCACTTTTTAGCAGTAAAATAAGACTTTTTATTTGAAAAGATTCTGCTAACATTTTCGATCTGTAATCATCTTCAGGCAGAGTTCTAAAGAATAACAACATTTAAAAGAAATGCTTGTTGTCATAGCAACCTATAAAATTCTCATTATACATTCTTTTGAAACTGTTCGAAAAGTTTTTACAATTTAGAATAGAGATCGTGTTAGGGTTAACGCGACTATAGAACATAATCGTAAAAACTTTATGAAACTTTTATGTGAATAAAGTAAAATGATAAATAAATTAAAATAGAGTAAACTAAAAATGAGAAAATAAAATAAAAAATAAAAATAAAATAAATTAAAAAATAAAATTAAAAAACGTAGTTAAGGAAAGTCTTGTACTATGACCTTCTGCCATGTTAATACATGTTGCGGTACTCCCTTTGGTTGGTTAAGAGTGGATTCCGGTATTGGCTAGGGCAAACTTCCATGCTTGTGATGGTTCCCAGGCAACCAGTTGTTTACCAGGTTTTCAGAGTTTTTTCTATGGAATATTTCTAATGATTCCAATATGGTTGGCTGGGTCTGTGAAGGCACATTTTTGATTTTAGTCGTCTTGTCCCATAGGATTTCAATGTTTTTGGAGTAAGCTTCTTGTGCTAAGGAGGTAAATGTTTTAGCCATTTTAATGTCATTTTTGTGTTCTTCCACCCTTCTATTTATCATTCTAGAGGTTACTCCTATGTAGGCAGTATCTCGTTGTGCATTTATGTCTATGATTGGGATTTTGTATACACCTTGCTTTCTAGGTCTTTTAGCTTGTCTTTTTCATTACGGAGGATATTGAAGATTATTGGAGCTCTCTTTGTGGCTATACATTTGTATCTTCTCTTTGCTATTTTTCTTATTACACTCAGATTTTTAAAATGGTATGGGATTGATATAAATTCCTGCCCAGGCATATCAGGGTTTTGTTGATTGCTTAAGTTGCCTAACATTTTTATCTTCACTTGGTTTAGAATCCATGATAGAAAAGATTCAGAATACCCATGCTGTGCTCTTATTGTTCTTATATACCATAATTCTTTTCTAAGATCTTCTTTGCTGCAATACATTAAGGCTCTTCTATACAGGCTTCTGAAGGCAGATTTTTTGTAGCTGACTGGATCCTCTGACCAGCTGGGGATGAGTATTGGTTTGTAGGTATCTTTTCTGTATACATTCGTGGTAATTCGTGGTATGGATTGATATAAATTCCTGCCCAGGTACAAAACCCTGACATGCCTGGGCAGGAATTTATATCAATCCCATACCATTTTAAAAACGGATTGATATAAATTCCTGCCCAGATACAAAACCCTGACATGCCTGGGCAGGAATTTATATCAATCCCATACCATTTTAAAAACCTGAGTGTAATAAGAAAAATAGCAGAGAGACGATACAAACGTATAGCCACAAAGAGAGCTCCAACAATCTTCAATATCCTCCATAATGAAAATGACAAGCTAAAAGACCTAGAAAGCACAGGCTTATACAAAATCCCAGTCATAGACATAGATGCACAACGAGATTCTACCTACATAGGAGTAACCTCTAGAACGATAAATAGAAGGGTGGAAGAACACAAAAATGACATTAAGATGGCTAAAACATCCACCTCCTTAGCACAAGAAGCTTACTCCAAAAACATTGAAATCCTATGGGACAAGACAACTAAAATCAAAAATGTGCCTTCACACACCCAGCCAACCATATCGGAATCATTAGAAATATTCCGTGGAAAAACTCTGAAAACCTGGTAAACAACAGGTTGGCCTGGGAACCATCACAAGCATGGAAGTTTTTCCTAGCCAATACCGGAATCCACTCTTATCCAACCAAAGGGAGTACCGCAACACGTATTAACATGGCAGAAGGTCGTAGTACAAGACCTTCCTTAAATTAAAAAATAAAATTAAAAAATGTAGTTATTTTATTTTATTTTATCATTTTTAGTTTACTCTATTTTAATTTATTTATCATTTTATTTTATTCACATAAATTGTAATTTTACAATTATGTTCTATAGTCGCGTTAACCCTAACACGATCTCTATTCTAAATTGTAAAAACTTTTCGAACAGTTTCAAAAGAATGTATAATGAGAATTTTATAGGTTGCTATGACAACAAGCATTTCTTTTAAATGTTGTTATTCTTTAGAACTCTGCCTGAAGATGATTACAGATCGAAAATGTTAGCAGAATCTTTTCAAATAAAAAGTCTTATTTTACTGCTAAAAAGTGCCTTTTTGTGTTTATTATTTGAGTATTGCAGTTAAGCAGTTATTTTAAACGGTTAATCACAGTAATAAATATATTATTAATATCAAAAAACTTACGAGGTGTGACAATTAAATAACCGGACTAGTCTTAAAAATTAGCTTTATCGAAAACATTATACAAATACCTTTTAGTCCCCTTCAACATAATCCCCTTCCCTATCAATACATACTGCATACGAGTTTTCCACTGTTCAAAGCAGTGCTGCAGGTTATTAGGTGTCACCTTCTTCAGTAAGTCTGCCGTTTTTGCCTTCATCTCTTCTATAGACTGAAAATGTGTTCCCTTCAATGCACTTTTCACTTTTAGAAACAGGTAGAAGTCACATCGTGCGAGATCTAGTGAGTACGATGGATGTTCGAGCACAGTAATGCATTTGTCTGCCAAGAACTGTTTCACAGAGAGCGCATTGTGCACCAGGACGTTGTCTTGGTGCAAAATCCACGTGTTGTTGCTCCACAGATCTGGCCTTTTCTTCCTCACTCTTTCTTTAAGCTTTCTCAGGACCTCAATGTAGTACTGCTGGTTTACCGTTTGGCCTTGAGGTATCCATTCAATCATGATGATACCATTAATATTGAAAAAAACGATGAGCATGAGCTTCAGTTTGGACTTGCTCATTCCAGCTTTTTTTGGCCCTTGGCAATGTGAGGGTCTTCCAGTGCATGGATTGTCATTTAGTTTCAGGGTCGAACTGAAAAATCCACGTTTTGTCACATTTGATGACTTTTTCGATCAGTTCAGGATCTTCTGTGAAGCGTTTCATGATGTCAGAGCAAATGTTTTTCCTGTTCATTTTTTGCTCGCATGTCAGGTTTTTTGGTACCAGTTTTGTGCAAACTTTTGTCATGCAAATCCTGGGTCAAAATTTTTCTTATTGTCTCTCTGTCAATGTTCGTAATATCTGACATCATCCGAACACTCAAACGTTGGTCTTTATGCACGATTTCATTAATTTTTTTAATGTTTACATCAGTTCTTGATGTCACAGGTTGACCAGAACGTTCATCATCATCAAGAACCTCCCGATCTTCCAAAAATCGTTTGTGCCATTCAAAAAATTGACTACGTGACATGCAATTATCTCCAAACACCTCCTTTAACAATTTAAAACATTCAGTTAGAGTTTTTTTTAATTTCACGAGGAATTTCAAATATATGCGCTGCTCGATTTTTAAGTTTATCATGATTGGGGCACTTCGACATAACGACATCTTACTCAAACAAGGATGAAAAACAAACTGAACTAGATAGAGGGATGGAATAATATGCCAACTGAACTAGATAGAGGGACAGAATAACGTTCCAAACCGGTGTTTTAATTGTCACACCTCATAATCTTTCATATAACAAACATAAATTTTAGCTCTTCGTCTACATTTTTGCTATCTCATATATCCAAGCTTTCGGGGCCATCAGTAAAATGTCGTCATTGATGCTGTTCCTTTTGTATTACTTTTTATTATCTGGAGAGTTTCTGCTAACATTCTATTTTCCCTTTCATTGACTTTCTTAATCACTCTTGCTTTGTCCCATTGTATGTTGACATCTTTCTCATATACCATTCTAGCACAGTTGTGTTCATGTGGCCTTTCTTTATGTCCACTTTGTGTTCGTTGAGTCTTTTTCCTAGCAGCCATTTTGTCTCTCCTGTATATTCCTTATTCTCTCCTGTTTCTATATCTATTATCAGTACAGTGTATACTCCAGATTTTTCAGTTTGCATTGGATCATCTTTGTCATTCCTCAATATATCAAATCTATTACTGATTTTCCTTTCTGTTGACAGTATGGAAAATCATACTGTCAACAAAGAGCTATGTATGCAAATCATGTCGACAAAGAGCTCAAACTTAAATATTTGTTATATAAAAGATTAAGTTTTTTGATATTAATAATATATTTATTACATAAGTTATTTAAATTTAATAAAAAGTTAGATTAATTATTTCCAACATTAGGCTTAGAAATTATAATTTAGTGACTATAAAGATTATTGAAATTTTAAATGTATTCTGTTCTACTGTTCTACTTTTAATGTTATGAGGTGATGATGGTTAATAAAAAATAACCAAAAGTACTTCTAACTGATCTGTTTTGATCTAATTTTTATTTGAGCATAATTTTCTGACTGCTATTAATGCTAAGAATAGCAATCTGTTTAATTTATGGATAAAAGCAGTACAAAAAGTAACCTCAGTATAATAAAAACTAAATACAAACAAATAATCAATATATCTATAAATAATGATTAAAGATATTTTTACAATAGAAAATGATTTAACTAAAATTGTAAAGTATCTATACCAAATCAGCATAATAATAATTACATATATAATTTATGCTGTATTGCCATACCTTAGAAATGGACATGTTTGGTTGATCGTTAATAACTATTGCAAATTTCTTTCTCTGTGCTATTATTGATGATCTTCTAGGAGTAAATTTTTGTTGCTTGAGCAAGTTTTATGAATTTTGCTTCATTCCACAAATTTGCAAGTTTTACTCATAGAATCTCTTAGCTAGGGTGGTAGAGAGATTGCCATTCATTATATCATGCTGGTGTTCTTTAATTCTTAATGAAAAGTTCCTAGATGTTCGCCTATATATTCTTCTTATCAATTTAGTGTTATATTGCAAATAGGTATAACATAAACTCCAGAGCACTGTTGTTTATCATACGGTTCTTTATCATTTTGAAGTCTTATAAACAAGGTTGAATTTCTTCTAGCTGCTAAGGTCATGTGTAACTTTCTTGCTGTAGATTTAATTGGTGCAAACTTAGCCCCTTTATATGGTATACTTAGATATCTCCTATTTACAAATATTAAACATTCAACTATGTTTTGCAAATAATTTTGCACATTAAAGTTATTCTGGATCTCATTATAAATATTTAAAATAAACTTGTGTATGTACCCATGCATACTTCCTATCCTAATTATATAATCTAGTTCTTGTTGTTTTGTAGCATAGGTAGAACAGTGTGTCAGTAATCTTTTAAAGTATGTTTGAAAGTATGCTTTTGCATCCTTCAAACATACTTTCGGCTGAAACATTCTTTCAGCTGAAAGATCTTTAGTTAAGTAATAAAATATGATAGTTTTTTGCTTAAACATGTGCTGATATCTAATTAATTAATTATTATAATTGTTTTTGATATTTTTTCATTATTGTGACTTTGCACTAGTGCTTAAACATATCAGAGAATTTGAGCTGTGAATTCTTTATTATTTAGGATTATTCATATTATTTTCTAATCTTTCAGGAATTCATTCAATATTTAGTTTGAAATTTAATTGCACAATGATAACTATACTTCAAATGCCTCAGAAAGTTGAATAATTTTAGTTTTAATTATGTTAATTTTAGATAATTCTCTTATTTTAATATAGACATTATTCTTTATATTAAGATTTAATATATTCATCTGATTTAATCAAGACAGATTGTATAATAATTCACCTTTTAAATTGAAATGAAAATAAAAATACCTGTTTATTATAATTTAAATGCCATCTCTATCAGTTGCACTTCAAATTATTAGTATAACCTCCAATAAATCTTGAAAGTTTTATTCTGATTTTGCAATATTCAACTCTTTAGTTATATTAATGGTTCTAAGTTTTTTATTGTTTTATTAAATATCTGTTTTTTTGTAATTCAGTTATGGTTAAGGAATGACAAGGCAAGGGCACTGAATCAAGATCCTGACAAAGTTATATGGAAATGGCAGAGGCTTTCCATAAATCTTTGTGCTGTAATTTTTACCTTCTTTTTCAATCTTTAAGTTAGAAAATAAACTTTGCTATTACAACTTTAGATATTTTTAAGAATAATTCATAAGTTATTATGATTATTAAGATATAAATGTTATCAAGTAGTTTGAAGCAAACTAATTGTCTATTTTCTGAATATGTCATTTATTTTGGAATGATTAAATTTAATATATTAAGATATATGTCATCAAAATCATGCAATTAATTTATATATTAAATTATATAAATAATAATTTAAATATTCACTTTTAAAAATTGAAGAAAATGCAAATTTAGCCATATACTGCCCCTTTAATGCTTAGTGCCATTTCTTGTCAAAGATAAAAATTGAATTCTTATTAAATCTGCAGGTTAACCTCATCATTCATCAATCAATCACAGAATCATTCATCAATCTTTATCACAGAAGATTGAATTGTTACAGTTTTTAAATGGCTAAATCTACAGGGTTAATTAATATTATTTAAAATTTGATTTAATAGCCTGACCATCCTATTAAATTTTATAAAAATTAATCAAATACCATAATGTCAAAATTTATTAGAGAGAAACTTTTGAAGTTTGAATGGCTATCATTTTTAAATATAAAAGTAAATGAATAAAGATATATCATTGAAATCACATTCAATGGCATGATCATCTTGCTAAATTTCATAAAAATAGAATAAATAGCTTAGAATATATTAAACAAAACACAAAACAAGAAAAATATATAGAATATATTAAGAAAGTATCTCAGAAGTTTGAATTTCTTCCATTTTTAAATGGTTGCAGCCAGAAGATTAATTGCTGCAGGGTTGAGATGACCTTTAGAATAGAACATCACTAAATTTCATGAAAATATATTAATTAGTTTAAAAGTTATTAGTGAAGAGATACAGCACATCAAGCAGGATAGTGATCTCTTAAGTTTCCTATTCATTCAGAAAGTAGGCTAAATAATAGCCCCTTTGCCAAATGTAAAAGTTTCATATCACTTATCTCCATACATAGTTGTTTTAATAATTTCATAAAGAAATTCACTTATAAAAAAAAATATCATGACATACTTTGGCTCAATTGTTATGAAATGTTTTAAGAAAATAAGGAATTTTTATACTTTTTGAAAACTCAAAAATATCTTAAATTTAGGTTTTCCATCTTATTCATCAAATGAAGATTATTCTTACATGAAAGTATCAATAAATAGTACTGTAATAATTGCATTTTGGTTTCATCTAATGCAAATAATTGTCTATTGTACTGCAATGAGGGTTTTTAAAAAAATTTTTGTTTATCATAATCTAGAACTGAATTTCCAATTGCAATGTTATCTGGCAACTATTCTTATAATATTACAAAAATTGATATTATATACTATATTAAACATTATCATAAAGTTTTATTTCTCTATATTATCCTGTTGATAAATTTATTTTGGTTTATAAATATATGGTCTTTTTTGATTTTCTTAGAATAAATAAATATAAAAATATTAACCATAGTTATGGCTAAAAAAGATATTATTTTATGGTTCATTATAGATTTAAAATATTATTAAAATTACACAATTTTACACGAAAAACAGCTTAAAAGTAGTACAGACAGTTCCTGATATACATAGATCCTATGTATGTAGATCTGTACTTCCATTAGCAATTCCCTATTTACAAGAAAAATCTATTGATCAAAATCGCAGCAATTGATATTAAATTAGTTTTTAATTAAACTACTATATTCCACATGTATCATACTCCACACATACATATTCCACCAAATACTGTATCCGGAAAATTCCACTTTTAGAGTTCATCATAAACTGGAAACATTGGGATCAACTGGAAAGTTAAAGGATAGGGTTCAATGGGTTGGATTAAAACTCTCCTGAAAAACTGAAGGTATAGGACTTGAAATTGAATCCTACAAGGTAGTAAGTGACTGCTTCACCATGTAGTCATCACTATTTTTATTGGTGCATCTTTTTTTTGACACTAATATTGTACAAGTATGCTCTAATATATGTACTCTTGTACTGCATAGTTTATTTCTGACATGTAAGTTGGAGAGTATCTGGTATCTTGTCTTGGGTGAAATAAATAAATCACAATTTAAGTATATTTTATATTATGTTTTATTATTAATAGATTCACATAAATTATGATTTATTTTTTAGGGAAGCCATTCTACTAAAGTAGAAGGAATAATAAGATGCTTGTTGCAGATTAAAAATGAAGATTCAGAAGCCAAAGTTCTTGTTTTCTCTACAGTAAGCTGTTTAATTCTAAAAAATTATAGAAAAAATTCTCAATAAGTTAATTTAATTTGAAATCATTTAATAATAAAAATAAATTATTTTTGGTATAAAGTAAAAGCTTTCTTTAAAAAATAAATTTAAACATTTCAAAATCATATAATAAAGGAAAGTTCCCAACTTTATGAGCTAATTCATTTTTGAAGGGCTCATAAAGTAAAAACTTATAATACCAAGAGTCAATTCCCATAGACATTGTTAAAATCAGAAAGTCTGTGAAGTTTGGGCTCCTGCCTGAGGCTTCACTCTGAGTCCGACCCCTCACCCTCTCTGTTGCATCTTCCTTGGGTGTGGTTCAGTTGGTGACTTAATTTTAAATTCTGTCTGGATGACCCAATTTAGGAGAAAATAAAGTGAATCAATTAATTGCTCCATATTAATTTCAAATATATATTTATTTATTATGTACTAACTAGTTTACAAAATGTTAAACTTACAACACAAATCAATAAAGTTCTGTCAACAATAAAAGCACCAGAAGACCACGGACTCCAAATAGCAGGCATCTACTAACATTCCACAAGTCCAAAGTAACAACAAGCACACGGCAGACGATTAAACAAGAAAGTTGACTGTTGACAAAGATGGACATTCACGCCATCAAACATGTGTTCTTTTATATCACATCTAATTAACATAATTTGCATTAATAATCAAAATAAAGTTCACTTGGATAAAGTGAACTTTATTTTTTGTCCATTTTTCTTAAGTAGAACAATAATATTCAGATATCACATCAATTTTACAAACACTTTTTCTTTTTAATAAACTTGTTGTACACAAGATTATTACAACATTTCTTGCCAACATGGCTGTGACACACCATCTCTCCAACACTCCTCCCCACTTCCATCCAAGCAATATAAATTTTTTGCTATTTTATCACAATTAATACAGATGAACAACTATAAACAAAAACAAAACTTCCAGATCCTCACAGTCTGTTTTCAACAATGAAATTTGATCATAATAAAATTAAGTAAACATCAACAAAATCAATAGTATATGATTAAACAATGATTTATTTTATCTAAATAAATGAAAATATAGTCTTTAAAATCAAGAAGATTATGATGATAAAGAAATTATTTATGCAATACAAATATTAAGGAATTTTTATTCTTTGTCATCATCATTGACAAATGATCAGATGAGATTTATGCAGTGAATAATGCCCTATAACAAGTCAGGAATGAAAAAGTTATTTATGTAATTTGACAGTGAAACAATGGCAGTTAGTGTTTGTTACTTCTACTTCTCTATCTCCATTTTGATTTTTCTAATTTTAGAGTGAGATTGTTAATTTTAGAGTGATTGATTTAGATTGTTCTACTACAAACTGAATTATATTGTATTGTGTAACTCTGTACATGATTTTAAATGTCTTTTTATGAATATTTAGTATTTATTTATTGCAATTAATATTTTTGATTTTTTTTGATACTTCAAATTTGAAAAAAATTTGTAAATATGAGAACTCAAAACTGAGAACTCTCTGTAATTTGTCCATTTTATAAAATAAAAAGTCATTTAAAAAAATAATAAAATTGGAAAATCATTCTTCTTTTAAAATTTCTTATATAACTTAAAAATTAAGATCAAAAGAGATAATGAAACTAAAACTATTTAATATAATTGTGTATTAAAAGATATAGTATTTTCAGGAATATATGATCATTAGATATATATGTTATGGTAAAACTGATTAATTGGTGATTATGCATAATTGCTGGTTATTATGCATAATCACCAATCATCTTGGTAAGTTTGATAAATTTCACTAAATTTCTTACTTTTACCGGTGATTTTATATAATTCCCAAATGAATTTGGTAAGTTTGATAAATATTGCTGAATATATTACTTTTAAAGCAATTTTTGCTTAATTTCCAAAATATGGTTCATAAATTTGGTAAATATGAAATGTTTTACCCTTTATTGTTTTAATTAACAATTCAATTATAGGGTTCTGTTGTTTCACTTTTACAACACCCTCTTAGCCAGGACCACATTTATACTTTGGGAGACTCTAGGGACAGCATCATTATGAGGCCCTAAAATAACAAGTCTATTTCAATTTCAATTATGAATTTAATATTTAAAAAAGTACTTTATTTTGCAATTATAATTGAGCTGTTTTTATATTGTTGTATGTGAGGAGGAAGTTTTTTAAAATGTGGCCCTGCTCTTAGCATTCATTCATCTTTAACTTCAATTATTTTTAGCCGTTTCAATACATTTTCAAGGTTGTCTTCCACACTTTCCTGGCCAAATCCGCATCTCTTTTCAAAGTTGTTTTCCTGAGTCTTCTTGAGGATACAAGTCTGGATGTACGCTTCTACATTTAGGGGCAAATCGATAGCTTGGATATGATTTTTGTGGTAAGTTGTTGCAATACTACCCCAAGTTATCACACAGGAATTATTTTTACTTGGCACTTATATATCATTCTCAATTCACATGCTATTAAGTCATATTTCCTCATTTTTTCATTTTCAACTGTTGTTAACAAAACTTGATTTGTGATTTCAATCTTAATTGGATATATAATTTTTCTTTTTTTGTCATATACAAAAATATTCAGCCAATCAGGTTCAAGTTTTATAGACATTGTTATCTGGGTGTCAACTCTAATTTTCGCACCTTCATTTGCAATTATTTCTTGAACCGAGGAAGATTTATTTTCTTTGATTGCTTAAAGTCGAACTTATTACATAAATGATGATGAATGTAGCGATCTACTTCATTACCCAACGAAAATACATTATTAATCAAATTTACCATCCTAGACTGGTGATTATACAAAATGTCCGGTAAATTTGATTAATTAAGTATGATTTATCATATTTACCACTATATCGGCGAGTATGTATAATCGCCAGTAAAAGTGGTTTTAAGGAATTTCGGGAGTCTGGATCCTTACTTAGAAATACAGTTATCCAAATGCCAGCCTGCCCTCGTGTGTTCGGCTTCCCTAAGTTACATAAAACTCTGATTATAGCAAGACCAATTGTTGAAAAATTTCGATCACTGTGCTACCAGATGGAGAAGAAACTCATCACGTGGTGTATGGAACACATGTAAGGTTACAAGTACAGTCTCTGCTCGACCCACAAGTTCTTAGATGCTCTTGGCACTGTAGGACCCCTTCCTCAAGAAGTGCTGTCTACGTTTGATTACGAGTCCCTCTATCCACGATGATGATAGAAGCCGCCTGTCTCGATGTATACAGATTTATGATAAAGCATCTACCTTCTAAGTCTAGTAAGGAAATAATCGGGAACATTTGCCATCTGTTGTGTCATGAGTCATACTTTACTTTCCGAGGGAAATTCTATATATAGAGGAGAGGGGGGTTCCGATCGGTAACCCATTAGCAGGAGTTGTCGCTGAACTCATTTTAAGAAAAAAGGAAAAACAGATGCTACCGATGTTGCTACCGAAAATTAACCTATACAGGCACTATTTAATGATGTTTTTGTCTCCCATGAAAGCAAAGTGGAAGACAGTTTAATTGAAGATCTGTTCATGGATCCTGCATTAGGGATTAAATTAAGGCTTGAAAGGAAAAACAATATAGCTATAAACTATTTGGACATCATGATTACGATTAAGGGAGGGAAATACCACACGGAGGTCTATAGGAAACAGATGTACACACCTTTTCTGATCCTTAATTGGTCACAGGACCCGTGGCCCTATAAAATTGCCTCGTTCAGGTCCCTATTAAGAAGGCTAGATACCCACTGCAGCACATTTGAGGCAAAAATGAAGGAATTAAATACAGGAAGCAGAATGACATGGATACAACAGTGGAGTAGTTAGGAGGAGCTTTACATGAATATGAACAAGAGTAACATGAAACAATCTTTGAGAGAAACCTGTTACAGGAAGATGGAAGTAACAGGATCAATTCTTAAGCTCCGCAAAGTAATTGAGAGAAAAAAAAACCAACTGTAATATTACCTTTTCGAGAAGGAACACTTTTCAACAGAATTAGGAACGGCAACACCCCAGATACGAAAACTGGTGTTTATAAGATAGAACTTTTCAACCACAATACTGTCCAAAGAGAGCAATACATCAGTTATACATCGAGAAATTTGGGGACCAGGATAAGTGAACACCAGCGGGATGTTAGTACGAAGCGCTGTCATGGAGAACCTACCAATGCAGAATGGATGAACTCAGGGAGGAAGCACAGGTTATTAAGCCTGTTAGGGACATTAAACAAGGGTTCATGGCAGAAGTGATAACAATCTTCCGTGAAAAATTAAAGGGAAAGGCAGTCTTGAATGAAGATGACCTAATGAATTGTGTGTGGAGGTGATGTCATTTCAGTAAAGACCAAATGGAGCGTGCGCTGTCTTCACAGATGCCGAATTTCTATTAAATTTTGGAATGAACTTTTACTCCAGAATTTTTCTGACATCTAATAATTATCAGTGTATTTTATTATTTTTTATCTCTCAGACTGTATTAATTTAATGTATTTTTGTTCCTATTTCCCGGATTAATTCTTTTTTAATGTTTACGATGCGGTAGGACTAAATATCATAGATAAGTAAAATGTAATAGGTTCTAACTGAAAACTTTGCAAAGTCGCAGATTAGAACGAATGCAATACTATATTAACTATAACTAAGCCTAATGGTTAGCGACTCTGCAAATTCCAGAGTTCTGCCTCGCTCAATCCAAGTTAACTTCCTCACAACCGTAGGTAATCCCAGTTTACCCACGGCTTTTTTCTAAGTTCTCACTTAAATCTAATCAACTACAAAACAATCTAACAATGACGTAACGTCTAACTGACGAAACAAAACCGGAACTTACAACTACAAGTACCGATTAAGTGTTAGAACTAGAACGAACAGAACAATGTCAGAAACTTATGCTAATAAATTGAAGAAAATCTCAGACAAATTAGATAATAAAAATATAAATTTATTAGACTCCAAACACTTACAAAAGTGTTAATAAATGCTTTATTGAAACGATAATAAAGCAACAATCAAATAAACAACAAAACTTGTTTAATCCAATTCAAATATCAACAATCAATTATCCACAAAAGGAAAGAACCT